>CAJQUW010006345.1:0-104232 GCA_907163375.1 Prostheceraeus crozeri | reverse complement strand
ATTTATGTTTTGTCATAGTTTATCGGATCGTCATTTTAAAGAGACAAGACGCTCTCTTTTGTGATAGGAAAAATTTACTGGACGCATCGTACTTTGATCAGTATTCAGAATATCAATGGTAAATGCAATATATACCAACTCTTAATTAAATTTCTTTATAATAAAAGGCATTTTTTACATATAAATTATTATATGATGACCTGCAAGGATCAAATTCATATTTGGAAAAAATTAATTTATTAATTAAAAATTAACTTGGTGTCCCCAGGATTGAAGTGTTGGGCTTCCAACACTTGGTATGCAAGTCATGCACCGAGTACGGTATTAATCTCTGCGTCTTGGTGTGGCCAGGAAGAGTACGACAGTTTGCTTGAAAATTTGGTATTTATTCCTATAATGATTTGGAAGGGTCAGGGAGAGGGAACCGAGAAAGAGAAAGGGAAAGGGGAGGAGGGAGGAAAGGAATGAAAAAGAAAGGGGGAGGAAAGAGGGAGGAAGGAAAGAAAGAACCGAGGGAGAAAGAAAGTAAGATAACGAAGAGAGAAGTTGTTGGAAACCATGTCAATGGATTGGTGCCTTGCTATTTCTGTGCTATTTGATGTTAAACTAGGGATCAAAGATCCAATGAAAGAACCGAAGCAGCCTGAGCAGCCTTTTGAAGTATCCTAATATTGATTCGGCAGCACCACCACGTGCCCCGTCCTAGTAGCTCATTGTTGATGAAATTCCGGGGAGGGAACAACCTAATTATTGGAGAGAGGAGAGAAGAGGAAAGAGAGAGACTAGAGGGAGATAGAAAAGAGTTAAAGAGAGAACTTCCTGACTATTCAGTTTTTGGACGAACCGATTACCCTCCAGTGCTGGCGGGAATTGAAACATGTAGAGAAGAGCAAACAAATGGATTTTGACGGATGCTGCTCCACATTCCTTTTTCCCAAAATGAGCTATAATATGCCTTAACTAAAATGATCCTATTTCCGCGATCTCAAGCTTTATTCAAAAGTCCCTCTCTGCCGAGCTATTGGTTTTATCCAGATTGAGGAAAAAAAGAGAAAATAAAATGAATCTTATATCTAACATTGCTCGTTTCTGTCACTATTCTATCTCCGCAATAGACATGAAGAAGTTCCTTCATTTTTATCATTTAAAGATAATGACTCTTGGTGCACTGCACAGATATTGACCCTCAGCTAATGTTTCAAGCTTGGAATTAATGCCACGGTACGATTCTAGTGAGCGATGAATTATATTTATGATGAATAATATGATATGTTGAATATTATGATGTGTATGTATGTGAATTGTATAGATTTGGATTATGATATGAAAACAAGGGGAGAGAGATAGAGATTGGAGAGAGTAGGAAGAGATGAAGGAGAGATTTAGGGGAGAGATTCCCCATCAAGACATAAAGGTGGATTGGAGACCAAGGGTATATCCAGGGGACGAACGTTGGGAGGGGAGTGGGATGGATGCACGCTGGGGATGCAGTTAGGTTTTTTCAGTTTTATGATGGCTGTCTGACTGATCCACGTGCTGCGAATCTAAAGAAAGGGGTGAGAGCAGACATCCCTCTGCAGAGTGAGCATTCAAGGAAATGCAAAAAAAACAAATATACGGAAGGAAAAAATTCATTGCCCCCCCTCCCTGACATTTTTTTTACACTGCGACTTCTCTACCCAGATTGCGATTGTGCAAGTAGGCTCCTACATGTATTTATTTTTATCCTTTATCAACAACTTATTATTACAGAAAGTGAAGTGAAATTAGATTTTGTGATATCCCAAATTCAATACATTCTTTTATAATGTTATCTTTTTTCTTACTTAAGCCATTTTGGGGGGTGGAGTATGAGAGTGAGAGAGAAGATGAAGGAAGGGTTCTTTAAGAACATTAGCAGGTATGACTTCACAAAAATGTGATAAATTAAGCCAAAGGGAAAGGAAAAATCTAATTTTCTACAATAATATTAATTTAGCATGGAATGGTGAAAACTTGGACGTCATTGAGTTTTTAAATGGATATGCCATATTCAGAGTTTAGTGGAGGTAAATAGTCCCTAAATCAGTGAATGTGAAAAAAAAAAAAACTTCTGATCTATTTTTCAAAAAAGTTTTTTTTTTTTTTTGTATAACCCAGCGAAGTAATAGATTCTAGATTTCATTCAATCATTTGAAGTTTTTGCATGTAAATCATAATGGGGGGGGGGGGGTGGCACCCCATAGAAGAGCTTTGTGTTGCCTCTGACCTAGTTTCCTAGCTTATATGAGTAACATGGAATTCTGGTTGGACTTATTAAATTCATTGTATTTGCCATCACATTGTGCATGTCCGCAATCGACATCTACGCCTCGTGATTCGAATCTATCAACGATGCAACATGGTTTTACAAGTCATGAGCTCGATAGATGAGTATTATTGACAGCTTCTTCTCAATCTTGAAGATTGCAGTTGATCATTTAATCGTAGTTAAACAACCCTATGGATTGCACCTAGTCGAAACTTTTCATAAAGAGAAATCCCCTGACATCATTTCAACCACAAAAAAGAAGCCACCTACCTCGACGAGTGAGAAAGCCACTAGAAATAAAGGCACCACCATCGAGAGGAAATGCACAAGAAGCCTGGCGAAAAGCCGAAGGATGAAACTCAAACAGAGATCAAAGTGAACCAAACTCAGGAGACGCGCTATTCTTTGTCCAATTAGTCAGGCGTAAGTGGTGGTTGTTCAAATATTAGTCAATCATAATACATTTACAACTTAGATTGATGAGAAAGTATTAATAACAAGTGATTAAAACTTTTAATAACATTCTTAGTAGTAGATCGCATTGAGATCATTACAATATCAACAGCATTTGACCTCTTGTGAGTCCTTTTCTCAAACATTTCCATAAACTTTTGCTGCTGTGAATGTCTTTTAAAGATCATTTTTATTACGCACAAATCATCAGCAGAAATAGGTCAATAGAACATAGGTGACAAATTCCAGTTCTTGCATGATTAATTTGAATGTTCACATGACGCTGAATGTGATTTGAATGTTCAATCACTGCCGTGATCTAAAGCATCACGATAAAGATTTACCGGTGCAGCCCTTTTAAACATAAATCACAGAATCATACTACTTCTCAAGGGATGAAATATACAAAATGTAAATAACACAACTCACAATAATATTATTGCCGATAGAGCATACGTTATATCTATAATATTGATTGGATGCGCTTTAAGTGTTTTTCCTATTCTTATAGGTTGAAATTGGTCGAATTGACTTGGCTATTTTGCTTTAGTTTCTGCTATGCCTATCGATCGGCCATCTACATGTATAGGGAAAAGCATTTTGCGAGCTACTCTAACAGTTTGCAGCAAAAGCTAAATTAATAAATTTTGCCAATGATATCCAGCGGGGTTGGAACCGTTCGATTGGCCGACCGGTTTAAGCAACGCCGGGCGCCGGCCACGGCCATCAATTTTGAAGACTGTCCGTCCGCCTATTTCAATTAGGCTTTTGTCGACCATTGGTGATATTCATTCTAGAATTAATTGTCTAGTCAGTCAATAGATTTACAACAGTGTAAGACAGTGTGGCCGGTCCTGGCTATAAATTTTGCACACGATTCTTAAAAAGTTATCTTCTAAAAGTCAACTGCTACAACTCTTGCCTATCTCAGCAGCTTATTTTCAAGTCTATGTGCGCTTCACTTGTTTTGTCTTCTTTAGTGTCACTACACAATAGTTGCACAAGTAATGAAGAGACCAGTGATGTGCAGTGCACCAGAGAATAGATAAGTTTGACAATCACCAAGTGTTGTCGAATGCATTACTCAAGGACAGTTACTGATAATTGAAGACGGAGCACCTCAATTATGTCGAAATTTAATCGCTTCTCATGCCTTCCAGTCGTGTGCTCACATTCGCTTATTGAATTACCTTCGACAGCTTGTATTCTCACCTTTGAATTGAGTTTTATAAACTTATTGAAATTTGGATGAATCAAAATATGAAAATCTCTAAATTTAAAAATCGTAATTTTTCATTAAGAAAACATGTGAGTGTGATAATGAATCAGGCACGAGGAAGACGAAGATATTCTGAGATTTCCTTTGAGATACTGTTCGTCGAAATCAGTGGACTAGCAAATACATGCTATAAAGGAGAGGTTATCTATATAAAAAAGAAATAATGATATCGCCAAGTTGTCACAAAATCGCATCTGTGATGACTGAAAATGTCATATTCTCACTTTTTCATTAAATATGCTAGTGATTGCAATTGCTCAGAATTCAAACAATGTAAGGAGCAAGAATATGACATTTTTAAGAATGTGCATGAATTGAAGCCAATCGCTCTTTTTCAAACTTCTTTCAACATCGACGGCAAAATTCTATTCAGTGGATGCTCGAACATGAGGAATACGATAGTGAACATGGCATGATGAGAGAGCAAAGACACGGCTTCGCAAATTGTTTGTTCAGAGAGAATATGAAAACATTTTCAGCCATTATGCGGCTCGCAGTTACGCAGCGATTTTGTCACAAATTTACGATATCATCATTTTTCCTGATCCACTGACTTCGATGAGCAACATCTCAAACGAAAACTGAGAAGATCCTCGTTCTCCTCGTGTATGATTCACGACCATACTCGCATGTTTATTTATTGAAAAATTGCGATCTGAAAATTGAGCGATTTCAATATACAATGTATTAACCACTTTCCAGCAAACACAATAACGGAATGCAAGTTTGTCATAGAGTAATTAAAAGGTGAAAATGCAAGCTCTCGAAAAATGTATGGTGCGCTGATGTGCGACACGATTGGATGTTATCAGAATAGATTGATTTTTAACCATAATTTGTGTGAAGAGTTGTTTATGATCAACTCTGTAAATAGTGAAATACTCTGTGTCGGATACTGTGATCTGTCCGATGAAATGAAGATAACATATCTTGCGAAATAATGAAGCTTTTCTTCTTTTCAGAATGAGAAGCCCCTCAAAGCACTTCTACCGCAAATAAGGAAACCACTTCCTCGTCGAGAAAGAAAACCGCTAGAGATAAGGGCACCTCCGACAGGGGAAAGAATAAAGAAGCCAAAAGCCGATGAAGAAACTCGAAAGGAAAATAAGGAGACGCAGACTCAGGAGATGTGTAATGCGCGCCAAACTATTTATCCGGTGAGTTATTGTTGAAAATATTCTTTAATATAAAGAGTATGAACTTCATCTCAACACACGAGCATTATTTTCATGTCAAGGAGTTCTCTCATGCAGCTCAGTTGGTTAGAGCATCAGGTCAAGATAACCTGGGTGGCTGTAGATTGAAGTTCTACCAGCCATATATCCGTTGCATGGCAATTTGATCTGACATTCATGCATTTCATTTATTGTACAGCATGACCTTCTGCTTAGCAACTATGCATCTCAAAGCCTTGGAAACTGCTTTAAAACTCAAATTCAGAACACATCTACATTAATGGATTTATTTATAGATGTCTTCATTTATAAAAATAGCATCCATCAACTAAGTGTCTGTTTACCTGAATGCAGTCCAGACACCGATTCGACAAACATAACGTCCTTTCGCCCTTTGATGTTGCATCTTTCTAGAACACCTAATGCATTCTAGAACACCAAATTCTCGGACAAAAAGCACTTTCTTACCTCTAACATCGTCCAACCTAAGCGACAAGCTTTTCATGACTTTCAATTAACGAATATTGATCTTCTCATCTTTGAAGTTTCAACTTGATTACAATTAAAACTTCACGGAATGTGATTTAACGGTAAATGTTATATAATAAATTATATAATGTTATTATAATAGGATAAGTCCTGGAATCGTCAAGAATGGTAGGCTCATAACCTAAGAATGTCAAGAAAGTTAAGATTTTCCTAATCAATAAAATGCAAAGCTGTCGTTATGATTTAGTTGCATTTGATGGAATTCATGGTTCCTTCACGCGTTTACACGAGCTTTATGAATAGATTTATTTAACACGGTTTGCATCATATATGACACGGTTTATCATCATGCTACTTTATAGTAAATATTTTCGAATTGAAAATCACAGTTTTGCGGTACAAGTGAGACATGTCAATAAGAAATCCAAAATGCACTTATGCAATTATATTGAATATAAATCGTTTTATGTATCACCCAATGCAGATGCTACATGATGTCGTATACTTATATGATATGCAGTCGTATAATAACTGATTATCTTTTGCTAGTATCATAAATAGAACAACAACATCTTAACCTGTCGCTCATTCGAATCGCAGTGCGGTTATCATACCACCGAGAAGATAAGGAATGCCTGATTTTTCAAAAATGGAAATGAAATTTGACTATAGTGGCATTTAGGCTCGAATTATTTTAGCTATTCGATTCTAATCAAAATCTGTTTATTAGTTTATCTCACCTGTTGAAGTTTAACAGACATTTACTGAGTAATTGACAGCGCTTGTACGGGAAGTGATTTTTCATAATTTGACAAAGGATAAAAATAAGCTCTCCTTGCTTTTTTTGAACGACATATTCATCATACTCACATCACTTGATTGCTGATTTGATTGTATCATCACTTGAATGTATGCAACATCTTTTATTGAATAACCTATCAGAAGTAACATATCATGATAGCCTACTCTCGATTAGTCGTGCAATATATTTGTTCAATTATTCGCAATTTATATTCTTTTAGAATTTGTTTTAGTTGCTAAACAGTTGATTAATGAATTTGCAGTACTTTTGACATTAACTTCGAAAGATAAAGTGATCTGAAGTGCATGTCATAAAATGGCGAGGAAATCATCGATGTAAATCATTCGGATTTAACTAAAACAATGAGGTTCTATCCTTCCATTTACGAAAACTTGAACATCTGAAGAGCTCATCTGCCCGATGATGATTGCAATTTTGAACACATTATGTTGTCAAAGATAGGAAATAAAAGGTTTGCTAACATAACTAACAATTGCAAGAAAGATGACAAAATAGTCAGAACAAATGGGCCATCATTTACTGTGATTTATAAAAAGATATTTCAACAAAATCTATAAAACTAAAGTTGATGAGCATTTCATGCAAACTACAAATCTATGCAAAATGATCGGTCGTTGATTCATTGTCCGATGTTGATTCTGAAGAGATGATGCATTTAACTAAATTATCTGACTTGCAGGTACTTCTCCTCAGAGGCCTTCCATCACAGACAAGGAAGCCCTATCCCCGTCGAGTGAGAAAGCCTCTAGAAATAAAGGCACCTCCTCAACCGGCGAAATTCGAGAAGCCGGCGGAAAGAGAAGCTGAAATTGAACCAGAAAGAAAAAGAGGCCGATTTTCAGATGACCCGCTCAAGAACACAAGTTTCATTATTCCGAAGATGCTAGATGAACGCAAAGATGGTCAACACGATCAACTCAGTGAGTCACCGGTGCTCCTCAGATCTCCTCAACTGCATGTGTTCGAGGACCGGCAATTCAGCAACAGTGACATTGGAGCATCCAAGTTGTGCCCGCGCCCCGGCCTCAACAACAGCAACGTACACCGGTCAGAGGTCCTTCGAAGCAACACTCTTTCTGCTTCTCGATCACAGCATCAGGATGTGATGGAACCTCAGCTGAACCTCTCTTTGGCAACGAGAGATTGTCTTTTTGAAGAATTTTCAGATGACTTCTTCAATCACTTTTATTCTGAAGAGGCTCTCATAGGAAGAGAGCTGCTTTCTCTCCTCTGAATTGATTACTTTTTTTGATAATCTATATTGTACATTTACTTCGATTGTCTCCTTTTACTTCTTTAGTCACGCTTATCGCTTGAAAATCAATAAAGAATGTACAACATGCATGTTTTTGTTTTATCTTGATGCCTTTTAACGGATCTTGAGACGATTTATTGCTAAAGGATCAATTTAGATAAGTTTGATGGTATAGTGTAATGAAGTCGATTAATAATTGTAGCCATTCGATTAGTCCTTTGTCACGAGAATTTTGTAATGTCAACATCAGTCGGAACATCACTTATTTTATATCAATTTACACCTCAGGAATAGAAATTTTCTGAATTTGAGACAGAACGTGATTGCGGAATCGCTATCACATGGCACATACACCTGAAGATGCCCCTGCAATTGTCTCAAGAATGCTTCTGGAAATCGCGCGATTTTGAGTTTTGACCTACTAGCGATCTAGAACATAGCGTCAATCTGAGAACATTTCTGAATGTAGTATGTTACGGTGATTAAAAAGAATTCTGAATTGCTAAATTTCGTTCAGTAAAACCGATTCTATCACAAATAATACATTTGAAATTAGAAAGTGCTGAGGTCATTGTCCTTCGCATACGTCAAACAATAGTGCCTTCCATGCGCGTGCAATCGATGATGACTGAAGTCAGTCCATGTTATCAATTTACATTTTAACTTCGTTCTCAGCCGTCTGTGCTTGGATTTTGGTGATTTACACGGCAAAATGATTCCCAGAATATGAAGAAGTTGATGACTCTCATGGTTTCCGCCATGGAGAGATTTATTTTCATAACATCCAAGACTCCCAGAGGACCCATCAGCCCATACACAATTCTTTATTGATTGACCAGACTGGAACACCTGCAAAAACAGCGGATATTGACAATAGATGCAGTAGATTGTGAAAGTGGTTATTTTCTTATTGACATGATTGAAGTGGTCGCTTCGTGAAAATTTGTTGACTTGTGCTACGAATAGATGACGCAATCGACCATCGAATTATATTGCATATAAATCGCTTTATGCATCACCCAATGCAAATGCCACATGATACATGTATCATACACTAATATAACTGACCATCTTTTGCTTGTATCATCAATAGAACAACAACATCTTAACCTGTCGCTCATTCGAATCGCAGTGCGGTTATCATACCACCGAGAAAATTAGGAATGCCTGATTTTTCAAAAATGGAAATGAAATTTTTAATTGCCTAAGGCACAAAGATATTTGGCATTACAATGCCATGCTTCCAGGCCGTCCAATTATTTCGGACATTCATAGTGCCACTAGAGCTTGTTCTATTTTTGTGGAATATTTTTTGGCTCCTATTGTAAAACGGGCTAATAGTTATATTCGTGATAGTCTTCATTTGATTACACGTTTGTTGTATGTTAAGGGAAACTACATTTTTTCACGATGGATATAAGCTCTTTATACACGAACACACCCGTTGAGGAGGGAATCACTGCTGTTAGTCGTGCATTTTCAAAATTCCCGGATCCCAAGAGGCCAGATTTAAGTTTATTAACAATGCTGAGATTGATTTTGTCAAACAATACTTTCTGTTTCCGTGGTGATCTTTTTATTCAGACTAGTGGCGTAGCTATGGGTTGTCCTTTTGGCGCCTCCTTCTCGAATATTTTTTTAATCGAGTGGGAGCATAGCATTTTGGAATCTGCCAGTTGTTGTCCTTTCGCTTGGTTCAGATACATTGATGATATTTTAAGGTTTCTGGAATTTTTCTGAGTGTGATCTGAATGAAGACTTTTCATAATTTTGTGAATACTTACCATCCGAGTATTAAAGTGTCTTTGAATAGGCCTACGAGTACCACGTCTGTAACTTTTCTGGACCTGGAATTGTACAAAAGCTGTAATAAGATAATGCATCGTAATTTTTTTAAACCCCTTGACAGCCATTGTATAATTACCCCTGACTCTTTTCACCCACATCATGTATTTAAAAACATTTTGTACGGTCAACTATATCGTTGGTTCTTACACAGCGCCACGTACGATGATTTTAAATCGAGTAAAAAAGTTGCCCAAGTTCAGTGGCGTAAACAAGGTTATTCCAGAACCAAAATAAGAAACAGTGTTCGTCAGATTTTTGCTTTGACGCATAGTTCGCCTGTTCATTGGACTCCTGGCTTTGTTAAATGTACACAGTCTTGTAAAGTTTGTACATACCGTTTTTCTACAACTTTTATTGTAAATAATTTGGACAATAATACTTACCCTATTGTCCACAGATTTGCTTGTACAGATTGTAATCTAATTTATGTAATTCAATGTACAAAATGTAAAATGTTTTATATCGGACAGACTTCACGTAGTGTTTTTACTCGCATTTCAGAACATCTCAGTAATATACTAAAACCTGTATGATAGTTCAGTTGCCCACCATTTTAATTCTAATTGTACCATAGATAGTTTTTCTTTCACCTGTGTAGAACGGTGTAACAAGCTGGAAAGAAGATTGTTGAAAGAAAACACTTGGATCAAAAGGTTGATCGCCTTACAACCGAATGGCATCAATAAAGAACTGAATCAAATCAATAAGCTGTATTTGGTCCTCCCCTACAGCAATTGTAGTCAGCGTATCACACGGTTGTGTCAGACGTTAACAAAAGGCAACAAGGTGATAGCGTCATACACAATAAGAAATGACACATGAATGTTGTACTTTTGTAAATTCAGTTGTTCTATTGACTTTGTCTGTGCATGTTGGAATCAAAGCGTATTATAGCGAAACCGGTCTTCCAATACTCGTTATTTTCAATTTAAAAGTCGTCTTTGGATCGTTCGGTGGTGGGTCTCGAAAATACCTATCTATTTTCCATTTACTTTTTACGAAACAGTTGGTTGATGAATTTGCAGTATTTTTGGAACTTACTTCTGAAGATAAATTATCTGAAGTGCATGCCATAAAATAGCGAGGAAATCATCGATGTAGATCATTCGGATTTAACTAAAACAATGAAGGGTTTTCTTGAAAATGAACGTCTGAAGTCCTCATCTGTCCGATGATGATCTACTTGCATTGTTGAACACATAATGTCATAAAAGATGGGAAATGAGAGGTTTGTTCTTTTGCTGACAGAATTAACAATTACAAAAAGGTGACAAAATAGTCAGAACAACTTTAGTGGGCCATCATTTACTGTGATTTACAAAAAGATATTTCAACAAAATCTATAAAACTAAAGTTGATGAGCTTTTCATGCAAACTACAAATCTATGCAAAATGATCGGTCGTTGATTCATTGTCCGATGTTTTTTGAATTCTAAGAGAAGAATGTATTTATTTAACTAAATTAATCTGACAGTGCTAGGTACTTCTCTCAGCAGCCTTGACCATCACAGACAAAGAAAGGCCTATCCCCGTCGAGTAAAAGCCTCAAAATAAAGGCACCAACCTCAACCGGAAATTCGGAGAAGCCCGGAAAGAGGAAGCTGAAAATGAACCAGAAAGAAAAAGAGGCCGATTTTCAATGACCCTTTGAAAATGCAAGTCTCAGTATTCCATTCACAAAAGCCAGATAGCTTCGACACAAAATCTCGCAGATAGACTTATTGAGGTCACCGTGGCTCATCAAGGTCTCAACTGCCTGTGTTTGTTGAAGATTGTGCTTTGGCGGCGGGGGATTGTATTGCTGATGAAATTTCAGCTGATTTTTATGATCACTTATATTCAGAAGAGACTCTAATAAAAAGAGATATTCTCTTCTCTGAGTTTGTGATAGCCGTTTATGTTTGTATATTTATTTGTGATTGTCTCCTTTTACTTAGTCATTTTTATCGCGTGAAAATCAATAAAGAAAGTATGTACAGACATATTTTTGTTTTACTTTGATGCCTTCTGGTGGATGTGTTGACGATTTTTTTCCAAATAATTAATTCAGATGATCTTGAATGTTGAATGTTGTTCAACATTTGAATGTTGTTGAATTTTTGAATGTTGTTCAAAAAACTTGATTGCCGATCATTCTATTATGCCCTTATCATCAGAATTTATTAATGTCAATATCAGTCAGAATATCGCCTATTTTAAATCAATTTGCACCTCAAGAATAGAACATTTCTGAATCTAAGACTGAGCGCAATTTAGGAATCACGACGCGCGCGTCTCAGCACACACGCTCCACCGAAGGTGCTGCCTGCAAGTTTTTCTTTTGCTTCAAGAGATAATGAAAGTTGTCAGGGTTGATAGTGACCACGCTATGAGAAAGGTCGCTACAAAGCAATATTTAGGCAAAAGATTTCATAGTATCGCAAATAGCACACATTTCTGCAATCTTCACTTTCGGCTACACAAGCGTGTAATACTGTTTTATTGTATAAGAATTAATCTGTTTAACATTGCAATGAATTTTTATAGGGAGAACAATCTCCCGCTTTACATGTACACTGCAATGTGTGTAAGCTGTAAGTATTCTCAATTGAATATTTTGATCTAAAACCTGCACACAGTCCATGTGTCCGCACTTAGCAAATCAGTAACTTAACACTTGCACTAGGTGGATCACCTTACAAAAGGCTACCCGAAGTTCGCCAGGAAACGTGTGAAAGTCCTATTTTAAACGAATTTGCGCTTGTCGGGAAGGAAATTGTTCTCTAAATATTGCCTGCAACGGAAAAGTGCGGCGAGTTGGGTGCGTGACTTGCGGAAGTGTCTGACCGGTGCGCCGGAGCACTGTGCGCGCTGCGGCTGGTCGGCGGTGCGAGGACGGCTGCGCGTGCGCCGTGACGCGAAGTAAGTCGGACGGCGACGTGCGAAGTGCGGCGAAGTGGCGGCGGTGCGGACGCGTCGGCGGCGAGTGAGCGGCGGCGTGCACGCTGCCGAGTGCGTCCTACATCGACACATTCTGTACGTTATTCAAAGGCTTGACTGCATGTCGATCAGATCATCACATATGGCTGGGGTTATGAGCACAGAAGTATCGGTAATTCATCTGCGCGCGCTTCGTTCCTAAAAGGAAGAATCATATCTAACCTTAATAATCGAAATGGCACTTCACCAGAATTCACAACTGGCCTCCTTCCTCGAATGGATAATTCGTGTACGCTTGCTATTGGAAATGGCCAACCAATAACTGTCAGCAGAGACACCAGAGCCAGTGGAGAAGGCCTGGTGCTGTGATAAAATCAACTTCGCCACACCCAAAACACACATCGCCAGGCAAAACATTTGATTCAATGTATGCACTATGTAGTAAGAATGGCGAGAGATGGATTGAAATCATCAAATGAACGAATTTTCACACGCCTTTACTTTTGTTTGAGAATGAACGAAGGGCCAACATTTTGGGGAAAACATTGCGCAATGATCTAATCTCGGAATCTGAAAGTATTTTGACAATCGAATCATTTTGGATGAACTCACATAAATCCGCAAGCGACGCACGAACTTTTCCTATCGCTGTAAGGTATTACGAATTCTTTTCTTTTTTTTGTTGCCCACTTAATAAGGTTCCTCGATGTGCCTCAATTTCGTGTTAATCAAAGTTCTAGCAAACCGAACATATAAACAAAATACTCGTATTTTATTTCTGTGTGTTATAGCAATTCATTAGAATAAGTCTAACAACCTGATTTTTGCCTTACAATTTAAAATAATCGCAAGAGATCATTTTAACAGCTATTCAATCATATTTCGATTTCAAATAAAATTAATATGCGTCTAGCCGCAGAGATAATGGCAACATTTCAGCATGATGTTTTTTGTCTCTATTAATCTGGAGACCAATTTCAGTAACATGTGTTTGTTTGGTGTAAACTGTGTAGTCATTTTCCGCAATGCTGAGGGTTTCTAGGCTATATATTAAAATCTTCCGTTGTAACTGAACTAGCTGAATCCACCATTTCATCATCAAGTGAATTTACGTGGAAACTATATCGACTCTTCAGTGGTCACATATTCTATCTCCTGGAAGAAGTGTTGCATTGTTTTCAATACTGATCATGAATTTTGTTCACGCAATTTCAATACCTATAGAACAAAGATCACTGGCGATCAAGAACTCTTTAATGAAGCACTGATTTTGTTAACACTTTCATTGTACATGTACTTCATGCACGATAATAGCATCAATATCAGTGATATCAGCGAATGAATGAATCAATATAACAATAACCTGAATGCAATTCACAACATCACACAGGGCAGCAATTAAACCAGACAAAAGTCTGTAATTAAGCGGTCAATGTTCACAATGAGATTGTCCTATTGACTTGCTGACTGCTTCAAGCCTGGTGACGACAAACTGTGTACCGGTGTTATGCTATTTACCTTCCCCTACACACAGTTTACGATCGGCACACCAGGCTTATGCAGCTCGTCTTTTGGTTAAGTATTCGTTTATAATTCGATTTATTAGTCCATGCATCTATTTATAGCTTTCGGGAAATTAAATATACACATAAAGTTGAACTCGCATTAATGGATTCATTGCACATTTAAGACTCAAAGACACAAATGTATGATATTCTATTCTCTATTGAAGATGAAATATCAAAATAATGTTCAGGAATCTATTGCAGACGTTTACAACAACAAAAATTGCACTAGATTTTTCGCACCTGAAAAAAGCATAAAACATGTTTAAAATGAAAAAAGCATACTTGTTTGTTTAATTCCTGAACATCATGTTTTCTATACCAACCCTGCCAGTAGATCAATCATGAAGTTGTATACTTCATGCCTATCCTATGACATAAAATC
The DNA here is from genome assembly GCA_907163375.1 of Prostheceraeus crozeri. Lineage (NCBI taxonomy): Eukaryota > Metazoa > Platyhelminthes > Polycladida > Euryleptidae > Prostheceraeus > Prostheceraeus crozeri. Next base: position 89,751 of record CAJQUW010006345.1, on the reverse strand, counting down.
TGCATGTCTTATTAAATTCTACAAAACATGTAGATTATATAAATAGTAAGTACATGCATATGTACAGTTGTATGAATTCCTTGCGATTCCCGATCCCTTAGCCTATACAGTGCATGTAATTCAAATTTCTAAAGCAACATTTGGTCTATTCAGATTATCAATTTGTAACTCTTTTCTTATGCATTTGAATGCAATTACCAGCTATTCATGCATTATTGTATCCGTGATAATGGAAAATGGACAATTCCGAATTATGAAGCCATTTCAAAATAATAAATATCATTTTTACAGATGTTTTTCGAATTGTTTTTTTCGATGCTATTCGATTTTGAATAGTATCGGAGAAAAATGTCGACATAGTCTTTGTGTTTAGGGAAAGCACTGACATTCAGATAGTACTCGTAAATCCCACAAAAATTGAAGGTTTAGAGCAAAAAGGCCAAGTCAGGACAAAATGACCTTTAGATGAAATTTAGATGAAAACAAAATGCATTCACATGTTTTTTGTTAGAGGTCTACCATCAAAAACGATATTATTTTAGCCTTAATCGAATCGTTGCTTTAACACTAGAAAGACCAAAAATTTTTTAACCATTAAGGACCGTTGGGTCAATTGACCCACAACAAAAAAAAATACATAATGTCGGTGAACAATTTTTATTGAAATATGTAATAACAAAAGCTGAAAGTGTTGAGATAAGAATTCTCTCTCATCTGACTGTCTAAGAGGAACTGCACGAATTGCACAGGGGAGAGGAACACTTGCCACAAACAAACTTGTGACAGGAGCAGCATGTTACCTTTGTCTTATTGGACTTGCACGTTTGACATCTCGTCCGTTCTTCAGATGATCCGCTCTGCAGGGCTTGAGAACGAAGTGTAGAAATATTGAAATGAGGTGGACGCTTTCGGGACGGTGCCTTGCTGCAGAACAACTTTCCGATGTGTAACAAAAATTCTCTGCGTGTTCTTGCACTTCTCATGTTCATTTCCTTCGCCAAGATCCACGAATTGAGGCATAAGATGTCCAAAAGGTTGAAGAAAACCGCAAGCGGCCATCGCCTTGATGCGCACTTTGTAGAATACAACCTCAACATTTGGTCGGAAATGTCAACGCCGTATTTCGTGTTGTTGTATTTCGTGATAATTTCCGGTTTTTTCTTTGGATGGTTCTCATCGACTTTCGCGGATCTGTGCTCAGTTGATAAAACCAGCACAGTTTTGGTTGTTTTGACTTTGTAAGCCGCAAGCATTTGGTTTTCAGACTTGAAGAATGCAGATGAGTGAACCGGAATATGCTTTGAAGCAAGGCACTGTGCAACTTCCCTTGGAATTTCACGTCTATTTTGTCGAATCGTTCCCAACAGAGTTATGTTCCTCTGAGAAAGATTTTTGGCCAAGGAGCTGGAGGTGAAAAAGTTATCAGTCGTCACTGAAATGCCACTGTTGGTGTAAGCCTTGGTCAAGTTCATGACAACTGATTCAGGAACAGAAACGCGTGGATCACGTTGTTCATCCTTCCCTGTGTAAGGAACCGCGTTCAAAACATACTTGCTATCAACATCGCAAATGAACCAAAATTTGATTCCAAACTTATCGGGTTTTGCGCTAATATATTGCAAGAAAGGGCACCGACACTTGCAGGGGAATAGCTGTTCATCGACAGTTGTGTGTTGTCCAGGAAAAAAAGCATCACCGCACCTTTTCATTGCTGATTCCCATAGCTCTTGAATTGCTGCAAACTTGTTGGCTTCTCTTCTTTCTGACCTGGTTGTTTTATCATCAAAGCGTATATAGCGTTTTATGTCCTTGAATCGATTTCTGCTCATTGTCTCCTTGAACACATTTATTCCAAATTCTTGACTCCAGAATGATGATAGCGGCTCGTTCTTCCCTTGTAGAACGCCTCTAATTATGCACAGTCCGAAGAAGGCGAACAAATCGTTTTCAGAAATTTCAAACTCATGATTTCCTTGTCGGTTTGCTTCAGCTCTAGTGAAGTCAAGGATTCGAAGAATGCTGTCATGACCAAGAAGTTCGATAAAAATATCTTCTTCGTTATCAACTCTGTTCAAAATGAAACGAGTTGCACCAGGTCTTTGTCGTATAATGTTTCGTGCCGGTGCTCTTCCTCTGTCAGTGACGCTTCCAATATCCACCCGAGTCCAATGAGTTCCATCAGAGGATGTAAACTGCATTTCTCTCGCTTCAGCACTTCTTCTGACGCTTTCTCTTTCAATAGGGTCTTCACTTTCGTCAGTACTTTCCTCTTCATCGCTCACTGCAGGAGATGGATCGTAGGCAAGTCCATTTTCAGTTTCATCGTCACTTCCACTCTCGTCGGAATCCACATTAGCTATAAGCAGTTGCGCGATTTCAGCTGCCGTGCGCCGTGATCGTGCAGCCATCCTGACAGAAAATGAACATTGACACTTCCTCCGATAGCAGTGAACGCTACTCCACACTCCGTTCACGAAAATAGCCAATCAATAATGTCACCTTCAATATCATAGAGCAAGAAAGTATGGAGTGCTGACCCATTGTTCATTGACTGTAACAAAAAGCGCGTGCACGACCAGTGAATGAACGCCCAGGCGTGGCTTCGTTAGAGTGTAGGCGCATTGTTCATTGACTGTAACAAAAAGCGCGTGCACGACCAGTGAATGAACGCCCAGGCGTGGCTTCGTTAGAGTGTAGGCGCATTGTTCATTGACTGTAACAAAAAGCGCGTGCACGACCAGTGAATGAACGCCCAGGCGTGGCTTCGTTAGAGTGTAGGCGCATTGTTCATTGACTGTAACAAAAAGCGCATGCACGACCAGTGAATGAACGCCCAGGCATGGCTTCGTTAGAGTGTAGGAATGAAGTGGGTCAATTGACCCAACGGTCTTTCATGCATAATTGGTAATAGAAATCGAAACTAACAAATCCGTGAAATTTATTTTATGCTTATATTCAACACATTACAGTTTTAGGAAAAGTCGAGGGAGATAAGTCAACTACTGCAAATTTTTAGAGGTGTACGGATTCAAATATTATCATTTCTGGGTCAATTGACCCAACGGTCTTTCTAGTGTTAATAGTGGAGTCGTGACTTTTTTCAGCAAGCTCTTTTCATGATTGTTCCAATAAATAGTGCATAATAGTTGTTTTTCTATACTTAAGTGTGCGCTTGTTGTTCTATGTTGCTTGTCTTCCTTGACTGAGAGCATTCGATTATATTTGATCGTTGTCCACAAGTGTGCATCCGAATACCTTTGCCAAAATAAATTACATCTTTGACTGTGACGTTTTCCTTTACCGTTCTTCAAAATGCAATAACACCTATGTAGTTTCAAACAAAGTAAAACTAAAAAACCTGAAACTATCACTATCTATGCTGAAATGCTGCAACATTGGGACATGTATTTGTACCCGACAGGCACGTTCGGGGCGTCGGGACAAATGCGCCGCGATGGAATCAACAATAACGATGTTTCCCTTATAATCTATATAGCAAATAACTCCAATCTCTAAATTTTAGTATAGACCTGTATAGTATTTGCATAACAAAGACTTCTATTTGGACATTTCTTTAACAAATGAAATGAAAATCATCAGCTTTAGTACTTTAGTAGTTGTCACCAGTGAAAAAGTCAATGATGTTTTAAAATAATGCTTCATCTAGCAACACATTTAGCGTTAGCAATATCACTTTTCAAAACATTCATCAATAAGTGAAGCTTTTTTCATTAAGTTTGTCTGATTGGATAACATACTCGCACATCAGTTCCTAACTTTACACGAATGCACAAATATAATTTTGCGAACAGTTTCATTCCCAGCAGCCCCACCCAACTGTCAAAAAATCTCTGTTGCGATCGTCTTTATCAATGAATTGAACTTCAAATCTATGCAAGTCCATCTTATGGTATTATGCAGATTGTATGACGACAGTCACTTTTATACGGATATTAACGAACAGCTGGATTGTCATTATTCGTTTCTCTTTGTCTACACATGTGCACGTAGCATCTCGAAGATAAATCAAACATCGATTTAATTATTTCATTAGAGCATGCAAGAAAGTATTGAAAGCTATATCACTGGCTCAACACTTGCATTTTCACATTAAGATGCATGTCATGAAAATTGATGCTACAAACAATAAGTATGTTGTCAACGGAAGATGAAGTATCATTTTAAGATATATTTACGCTTCTATAGCACTGAGAACATATGGTTTGGTACTAAAATAAAACTGATCCTCTCATATGTCATTTCATTGATAAAAAGTGTCTAATTTGAATTGCTTGTTCTCCTTATTGCTGTCAAAATTGAAGTAATTGTTGTCTACATTTAAGTCTTTGCTGTCCGAAATAGAATTTCACATTTATGCACATTGTGACGAAAATGCAGACTTCTCTCTCTTTCCTCATCAAGACTACTCGGCAGAAGTGATACTTAACGTACATTAACTTTCAAGGCAGCGACGACCAATGGAGTCGCTTGCATGAGCCATTGATCGGCGCAGACTCTTCTTCCCTTCTCTGACGGGAGGGCGAAGCGATGCCCGGTGACAGGGAGCCGGCGAGTGGCTGGGCGCCAATCATACGCTCCAGGTGGATGATCGATCCTACACATTTGGAGAGACATCAAAACTCCCTGCTGACGGACCAAACGCTCTCTCTCATCTCTCTCCCGCCTACAGTACGCACGATCTCTTGTTGGGAATCAACGACGCTGCTGCGACCCTTCGGCTCACGACCGCTGTCATTGCCAAGTTGACAACTGCACGTACACTCACATTCTCTGCGAACGCCAAATCGGCTCTCTTAAGGGCCACCACCTGCCTTGCACTTAATAAACACATTCACTCACAGGGATTTGGCCTTTTTTCTGTTCGTACCTTGGGGAGGTCGTAACAGAAAATTGGGGGCTCAGCCGGGATTGTTCCAAATTTCATCAAAGTTGTCTTATGCTACTTACGTTGGCATACTTTTCCCTTAAGCTACTTACGTTAGCGTTTTCGTCAGTTAACTACCGCTTAAATTATCAGTCTTCAATAGTTACATAGACATTTATACTCGCGTCTAGCATAGATTTATTAATCTATTCTGTTCAAAATGGCAGACAGTGAGGTTTTGACGTCTATTCCTTCTTACGAAGAAATTTTGAATTTCAAAAAGACTGAACTACTTGAGTTAGCTAGACACCTCAGCATTTCGTGCAGTCATAATTTAACAAAAGCGGATATCCGCTCTAACATTTTCGCGGCCCTTGGACGCGTTCCTTCTGATCATGGTTCTGTTAACGGCGATATTGAATCTGAGGATGAGGACACTTCTGAAATTAAAGCTTTGAAATTAAAATTGAAAATTGAGCAGGAGATTTCTAGACGAGAGAGATTACGTTATCTACAGGAATCAAAGCCGGTTTCTCCTTCTACTGACAGTTTTGACATTAACAAAGTAGTGTGGCTTGTGCCTCCGTTTAAAAGAATATGATGTGGAACAGTTAATTTCCTCCATTTTGATAGAGGGTTGCTCAAGTCATGAAAGGCCGAAATACATAGGGCAATGTTGGCCAGAGCGTTGTGGTTGGAAAGCTCAAGATGGCTTACGTGACCCTGTCGCTAGAAGAGAGTTTACGGATTATGAAATTGTCAAAAGTCGCTTTTTGAGATGCATTTGAAAAGGTCCCTGAAGCATATTCGCTATTCGATTTTCGCAGCCTAAGAAAATCGAGTTATGATATACTTGATCTTGCCCATTCTAAGAAGTCGCATTTGACGTTGGGCAGATCCCATGATGGTAGATAATTTGAGCAAATAAGAGCATAATCCTCATCGAGGAATTCAAACGTGTTTGAAGACATGAGACATTTTCGAGGGACAAATGTTCCTGTCGATTAAAAGCTTGGATTAGTTATCGAGGGAATATGCGAATTTTCGTAGCGCTTAAATAAAGAGTGGAAAAGCACATTTATCACGCGATCAAGGCGCCTCCCAAAATGAAATCAGTTGATAACAGACAGTTCGAAAACCCTGTTATACGGCTCCACCAGACCGGTAACTTGTCATACTGCAAGAAAACCGGGTTAACAATCTCTGAGTGTTTCAAACTCAAAAGATGAAAGAGGAAGAGAAAAAATTCCGGTAAATACAGTCGATCCAAGATGTCTTAGCCTCACCGAAAGGAGATTTTCTCCCGTTCACATTCGGGGGCACAGTCACGTTTGGGACATAATAATGATGGTCCCTGTCCACATTTTGGTAGACACGGGAGCGATTCGATCTTTCAATCTTATCAACTGTGTTGCCATTGTCAGAAAAATTCCGCTACGGAGACTTCTTTGAACAGAAGGATTCTGGGGACCGGAACAGTAAAGTTACACCAAATCAACATAATAACTGCGAGTCGTTGAGGACTGTAGTTGTGGAGTGACCGATCACATACCAGCTCGGGAATTACTCTCCTGTTGGGAAAGGATCTGGATGGTTCGAGATAAGAAAGGTGTATCAGTTGGATATCAACGATTGCCCATATTGAGGAGAAAAGGAAAAATGTTCCTTATGGTGTGATAACACGTCACAGGCGCTTAAAAGGACTGAAGATGCAGATAATGATATTCCAAATTCTGAAGGCTCCTAGTCTTTCAATACAAATGAATTGATTAGCGCTCAAGATCGGGATAATGAAATCAAAAAGTTATTTGAGATGCTGTTTCTGAGCGAGAAGAATGAAAACAGTACCCCGTCGTGGCTATTATTTCCAGGAATCTGGCTTGTTAATGAGAAAATGGCGGGACCCTAGAGTCCCTGCAAATGAAGAGTGGTCCGTATTCCACCAAATCGTAGTCCCGAAGAAGTTTAGGGGCGAGATTCTGAGACTAGGCCATGAAGTTCCCATGGCAGGTCATCTAGGCATAAGGAAGACTTTTGATAAAGTGACTCGACATTTCTACTGGCCTGGGATAAGATCAGACATTACTGCCTTTTGCAGACGATGTCATATTTGCCAAGTATCCGGAAAGCCAAACCAAGTGATTCCTAAATCGCCACTTCGACCGCTTCCAATAGTCGAAAGTGCATTTTCGAGGATAATTATTGATTGTGTTGGCCCTCTCCCAAAAACTCGAGCAGGAAATCAGTATTTGCTAACTATTATGTGCGCATCTACACGCTTTCCGGAGGCCATCCCGTTAAAAAGAATTACGGCCGTCCAAATTGCAGACAGCCTGCTGAAGTTCTTCACGTTTGTTGGACTCCCTAAGGAAATACAATCAGACCAGGGCTCAAATTTCATGTCGGGCTTGTTTCAGCAAGTCGTAAACCTGATCGGTGCCAAACAAGTGCGATCATCAGCCTACCACCCTCAGTCACAAGGAGTATTGGAAAGATTCCACTCTACGCTGAAGACCATGTTGCGGTCCTTCTGTATTGAACACGAAAAAGACTGGGATAAAGGTGTCCATTTTGCGATATTTGCAGCCAGAGAAGCCACTCAAGAGTCATTAGGCTTCAGTCCTTTCGAACTAGTGTTCGGCCACGCAGTCCGAGGCCCGTTAGGTTTGCTGAAAGAAAGTCTCTTAAACGAAAATCTACAACAGAAAGATTTGCTGTCATATGTCTCAGATTTCCGTGAAAAGTTAGTGAATGCTACCGAACTGGCACATAAGAACCTTAGAACAGCACAAATATCCATGAAAGAACTGTACGATCAGAAATCAAAAGTTCGAAGTTTTAGCGTTGGGGACAAAGTCCTCGTACTCTTGCCGATTGTGAGCAATCCGATGAAAGCTCGCTATCAGGGCCCATATGTCATTTCGAGTAAGATAGATGAGTTAAATTACATCGTGAGCACACCAGATCGAAAGAAAGATACACAATTATGTCATGCTAACATGATAAAGGAATATTATGCAAGATCAATTGAGTCCGATTCGGTTCTTAGTGTGCAAGATATTGATTTTGAAATTAAAAATGACAATCAAAACGCGAGATTAGCGAATTCTGATATACTGAAAGATATGAAATCACTAACAAATCATCTGCCATCAGACGAAGGAAATTCACTCGAAAACTTGATAGTAGAATTCAAGAGCATCTTTGGCGATGTACCGTCTCGTACGGATGTTATTGAGCACGACGTCTGTCTAACGAGTGATATCACTCCGATCAAATCACATCCGTATCGAGTAGGCCCAGACAAAAAGAAAATTATTCAAGAAGAGGTCGATTATATGTTAAAACATAAAATTATCGAACCTAGCAATAGTCAGTGGGCATCTCCTTGTGTAGTTGTCAAGAAAGCCGATAATTCATATCGATTTTGCACAGATTATAGAAAATTAAATGCAGTGACTAAAAGCGATTCTTTCCCCTTGGCCAGAATCGATGATTGTATAGATCGCATTGGGAAAGCCAGATATATTTCAAAATGTGATGTTTTGAAAGGTTATTGGGGCATCCCTCTGACCGAAAGAGCTAGGGAGATATCAGCATTTGTCACGCCAGATGGACTGTATCAGTACCGAGTAATGCCCTATGGCATGAAGAATTCTCAAGCTACATTTCAAAGACTAATGACAAGTTTACTGAGAGGTATGAAGAATGTCACAGCCTATGTTGATGACATTGTTGTACATAATGATAGCTGGGAGGAGCATCAGAAATCTCTGCGCGAACTGTTTGTCAGGTTGCAAGAAGCAAACTTGACCGTTAATTTGAGCAAAAGTGTGTTCTGTAGAGCCGACGTCACATACTTAGGACATGTAGTGGGGCATGGAAAAGTTAAGCCAGTAGATGGACATGTTGAAAAAATGAAAAACTTTCCTCCACCAACTGACAAAAAAGGTGTAATGAGATTCCTCGGCATATTAGGTTACTATAGGCGATTTTTGCCAAACTTCTCGACGGTTGCATTTCCTCTGACCGATTTACTAAAAAAGACCTCAAAGTTTATTTGGACTACTCCTTGTCAGGAAGCATTCGAGTCATTAAAAACTATGATGTGTGATACGCCGATTCTAAATGCTCCAGACTGGAACAAACCATTCGAACTCATGACTGACGCGAGCGACGTAGGCATAGGTGCAGTGTTGACACAGAATATTGAAGGTGAAAGATTTCCAGTTGCATATTTCTCGCAAAAGTTAAATAAGCACCAAAAGAATTACTCTACAATAGAGAAAGAGGCCTTCGCCTTACTCAGTGCAGTTAAACATTTTGAGATTTATATTGCCTCTTCAGTGGGTTCAGTAAAAGTTCACACAGATCATGATCCGTTGATTTTTCTCAATAAAATGAGGTTCAAGAATCGTAGATTACTCGCTTGGTGTTTAGCTCTTCAGGAGTTTAACCTTATTGTCTGTCATATAAAGGGAAAAGACAACATTTGGGCTGATGCCTTATCCCGCACCGGTTCCCAGTTTTCTGACAGATCTACCCAGGATCCGTTTCAGAGACCAAACAAATCCTGAGTGAATTAAAAGGTTGTGATGAACATTTTTGTGGTGATTGGAGAACATTTCTTCGCGTTTCAAGTCATCGCAATGCTCCGATTATCAACGCTCTTTTATGCCGGGGGATGTGACGAAAATGCAGACTTCTCTCTCTTTCCTCATCAAGACTACTCGGCAGAAGTGATACTTAACGTACATTAACTTTCAAGGCAGCGACGACCAATGGAGTCGCTTGCATGAGCCATTGATCGGCGCAGACTCTTCTTCCCTTCTCTGACGGGAGGGCGAAGCGATGCCCGGTGACAGGGAGCCGGCGAGTGGCTGGGCGCCAATCATACGCTCCAGGTGGATGATCGATCCTACACATTTGGAGAGACATCAAAACTCCCTGCTGACGGACCAAACGCTCTCTCTCATCTCTCTCCCGCCTACAGTACGCACGATCTCTTGTTGGGAATCAACGACGCTGCTGCGACCCTTCGGCTCACGACCGCTGTCATTGCCAAGTTGACAACTGCACGTACACTCACATTCTCTGCGAACGCCAAATCGGCTCTCTTAAGGGCCACCACCTGCCTTGCACTTAATAAACACATTCACTCACAGGGATTTGGCCTTTTTTCTGTTCGTACCGTGGGAGGTCGTAACAACATGTAGTTGCAATAAGACAAGTGTGACACCTAAACGGCATATTTTAAAATTAAGAAGTCAATGCATTTTTTTAGATATCGCCAACTGGCGGTTAAATGCTGTTTCGGCAACATTTGGGCGAGGATGAGGAAAGTATCGGAAACGAATAATAGCGACGCCCGGATCGAAGGATTTTATGTCCCAGACTCGACAGTCGGACATTCTCCGAATCCGTGGTAATACTGCACTTTCCATCAGCTTTTCTTGCATAAAAACAGAATTTAGTGTTTGTCGAATGCTGATTAAGAAAAACAATCGCATCTAAATTAACATTCTCAGTACCCTGAACTGTACTGAACTATGTTTTTCCAGTGCAATTTGAGAAGAAAGTGTGTGACGGTTTCATTAACCGAAAATTTAACAATCATCTCAGATGAATAATGAAATTGGTTGCCGAGGTCAGACTGCTAGATAGATTATCTGATCTTCTCTGGAATTCAGGAAATGTAATTTTAAGCAATTTCGTGACACAAGTAAGTGAATGATAGTTAATTATGGGTGATCAATAATCAGTGTATTTTGAAATACGAACTGCACATATTGGAATTTTGGTCTTTGATCCGTCAGTTATATGATGATGAAGCTTCACTTTACGTATCTGCTACAATATAATATATGAGACCTGAATTTTTTTATATCAATAATTTATCCACAATTCATCTGATGTAATAAAAGTGGTGGTTACGATATTTAGAAATAATGTTTTCGAATATACTATTAAAAATGGTTTAGAAATAATGCTTCAAGTGTTTTATTTTGCACTCTATGCATTGTATTTTTCAGTAAAAGACGCCTTTTCTTTATTCGATGTGCATTTCCAACAATTCTTAAGACAGAATATAGTCCCTAATAGTATCATGTAATAATTGTTACATGAAATATCATGTAATTTCAATCTTTTGAGACAAAACTAACTCGTACTTTCCGTATAGTTAAATGCTAGAGGAGCGAGTAAGGGTGCCAAGGCCACAGGCAACGATAATCCGCGAACCTTATCGTGGGGTACGAATATGTTGAAATTGCGGTGCTGGTGGTTACTTCTCATCAATATCACCATGGGAGAGTTACAAAAACTCATGAAGAATCCGAATCAGGGCCGATGCTTCAAGATTTATTTGGCTAAAATGACTGCCATCCTATTTGATTCCGATGATGAAAGTGATGCTGGGTATGTTTGAGTGGATGGTGAGTGTAACTGAGTAAGTGGAACGTTTGTTGGTGTGTTTGACATGAATTATTCCTATAATTATCAAAAAGCTACTTATACTGCACTTTTCATTCTCATCCAACATAGTTGTTTTGTTGACCTCCTGCTTTTCTTTTTAATACGAATAAATATACGTTTTTTAATTGTCACTTTGATGTTTTGCATCATCATTTTTAAATGATTTGTACTATCTAACTGTTCCGTTCGTCTTTTCTTCTTTTTTAGTTCAATCTGGCTAAATTATTTGTTACCTCAATGGTGAACACTGTAATCTTAAAATGAATTGAAATAGAAATGGATAAGCATTCTGAAATAAATGATAAAGTGCCACACTCCAATGATGGTCAAAACTTAAATGCTATTATTCCAGCAACTAACTAAAGGAGTCAAAGACCCTTCCCAAAATTAAGAGAAGTCTTTTTGGCGCATTACTAACTATAATTGTGTCTTTCCTTTAATTCACTACCTAAGTATTTTAGGGTAGGTTTTTCAATATATTTAAGCCTAAAGTATTACAGCAATGCTCAACAATTAAAAACACCACAAAAAATCGTCATTAAAAATTACATTATTCAAAATAAGAAAAATAAAAAGAATTTTGTAATCCTAAATAAAAAAGTTGGAAACTCCACACTCCGCATTAGAATGAAAAACTGCTAAATAAGATGTTCCTCATCTTGCCGACTGTCCAGAAGTCAATAAGTAGGCCATTAAACAATTGCAAAGATAATTTAATATCTTTCCTTTATTCTGAAACCTCTTTGAAAGTCTACTTGTTAAGCCTTTTTTCGATTACTTTATGGGGCGTTTTCGATTAATCTTCGAATTACAATGATTTTTGTATTATTTCCCGAAAAAATTCGATGGCAGACAATCTATCATTTCACAAGTATTTTTAAAGGAAGTCCTCTCAGACGAAATATTCTATGGACGACACAAATGACATATCGTTGTCCATTGAGGATGAACTTGCCTATACTTTCAGTAGTTTTGCATTATGTTTGCATGTTGAAAGATTTTCCCGAAAATCTCCTTTTGACAAAATTTCATCTCTGAATTTCAGATCATGCACTTTGCTATCGGTACCAGCATGAGTTCCAGGATTAAATCATCTAACTAATTGAGGTAGCTGTCAAATTCCGACACACATCTGTGCTGCCTTGCGCAAATGTGGACTTTTTTGTGCTGCTGTGACCCGAAGTGAGCGACAGACAAATTCCTAGTCAACCGGCAGATCCTTTTGAATCCTTGGAAAGCAGAGAATCAACAAAAGACATCATGATAAGATGTTGTTTTCGCTTGTTGCTTACTACATACGCAACATGCTCAACCTAAATTCTTTATTGAAGCTGATCCAATCGAATTAAAGTGAATTACACGCTCCATGTCTCCTTTTCATCACAATTAGGTAAATTCGGACGTCCGACGAAAAGATACATTTCTGATATCCGATTATAAAAACCCTGCGTCTTGAAAATCCGTACATCTTCTCGTGCTTCCAGTCCTGTTCCAACACGATCGTTTCTCGACTTTCAACATGTTTCCCCCCTCCCCTTGCAGTCAACAAACGCATACCAACCGCAGATCATTCTTAATCACAGCCAAGTTTTATGGGGCCGAGTCCAATAATTGAAACAATTGAAACAATTGAAAAGTTACACCTAGTTTGGACAGGCGAACCATGACGGAAAACGGAATCCTGCTAATCGCACGTCAAACCTTCTATTCAGTAAGTATATTCTTGTACATCTGTCCCAATTAAAGATTATATAATAAAATGGAACAAATAGCTGTTGTAACAATGATCAAAGAAATATCCACTCCATGCGCATTGAAGCTAACTCCTCCTCAACTATGCATATAAATCGAATAGCAATTGTAGATCTGTTGATGATAAAAGCTTGTCAGGTATTGTAAATGTTCATTGCAATAATTCATTTCATTGCTTTTTGGATCACACTGAAGATGAATAATTTGGAATAAAAAAAGCATGTACTTATTACATACTCATCTATATACAACGAAATACAGCACGATACAATATGAATCCAATATATAACATTGCAAAAATACCATTTATGAATTATACATATGACTTATGCAAGTTAATCGTTAGTAAATCTACAATTGATTAATAGACGACTCGAAACTATAATCATACAATTGATGCATAAGGAACATAATTTACTATCATTTTAAAAACACATCAAACGAATATAACATGTATGTACCGGTTTGTACCTAATGTAGTCTATGAGTTCATTTATAAAATGATATTGCCATTTCATTATTATTGCGTACACAATGAATGAATTCGTGTGAATAACATTTTGCTGTGATACGGTACATGAAAGTGCATAATTAATAAAATGAATAAAATATATGAGTAGCAAACTCTGTTTTAAGACTCGACGCACATGCCCCATGTGGTGAAACTCCTTTCTTTCAATTTCCCGATTCACTCGATTCGCTCACAACTCATAGCTCTGACACCCACCAAGAGCGCCAAGCTTTCCAAATTGCAGCTTGAAAGTTTATGTATGACCCAACATTGAGTGAGTTGCAACGCACCCTCTGCTCACCATGGTCTAAATTATCTTATTTTCGTGATTGAATTTGTATACTCATAATGATGCAACAGGTAGCCAATAATGGAGAATATTTGACTTAATAACAGTGTCGGACCGGACTATAGAACTTCTACTTCTGTATCTGATCAAGAGGAGGGGGATCCGAGAACACACCTGCAGACGTAAGACCGGGCACCGAGCCTGTAAAAGCACATAGAGGGCGGCCTGGGTCCTGGTGGGCAGTGACCTCCAAGGATTTTGCTTGAAGATTCGAAATCATCGAAAAAGAGGAACTATTGTCAAATCAGAGTGACCTATAAGCTTGCCAATTTATGTCAGAACCAATATACAGACCCGATTGTGCTACTCTGAACCGCGACAAGCAATTATCTTTAAACAATATTTCGAGGTGGCTGTTCGAATGCACAGCATCGTTTCCGAAAAAAACCCCCCGCCTTGAAGATATTATTAATGATCCAATGTCAATAAAGCTGAATATATAATTTAAAGTGCGTAATTTTTTCTGAAACGTTTCCCGGTGTAGGTCCGAAATGGTTGCCTTCGCATTCACTAAAGACAGTTGCAAGCTAAAACCATATGGTAAACATATAGAGCAACTGTCGAACCTGATAATCCAATCCCTTTTGAATTAACATTCCGTTTGAAAAACAGATGGCGATAGAATAGGCCTGAATTTGCCGATCAATAGGAGGCATGTTCTGTTATAGCATAAACCTTGGCTACTAACTAATCAATCAATCATAGACTCAGACATGGATACAATTATGTTTTGTCATAAGGTTTATCGATCGTCATTTAAAGATACAAGACGCTCTGTGATGAAAAAATACTTACTCATCTTACTTTGAATCAGAATATCAAATTGGTAAATGCATATCTAACCAAACACTTAAAAGGCATTTTACATAAATTATATGACGACCTTGAAGATCGAATCATATTTTGGAATAAACTGGTGACCAGATAAGTTTGGGCTCCACAACATGGTAGCAAGTCACATCACCGAGTATCTGCGTCTGTGGCAGGAAGAGTTGCTTGAAATTTTGGGTATTCCTATGATTTGGAGGGAACCGAGAAACAATGTCCAATGGACTGCTATTTCTGTGCTATTGATGTAACTGGGATCAACAGAAAGAACCGAAGCAGCCTGAAGTATCCTAATATTGAATCGGCACGTCGTCCTGTAGCTCATTGTGATGAAATTCCGGAACCTATTTTTGGAGAACTTCCTGACATCAGTGACGACGATTCCTCCAGTGCTGCTGAACATGTAGAAGAGCAACAAATGGATTTTGACGTCCTTTTTCCCAAAATGAGCTAAATGATATATTTCGCGATCTCAGTTTATCAAAGTCCTCTGCCGAGCTATTGGTATCCAGATTGAAGGAAAAGAATCTTATATCTAACAGTGCTCGTGTCACTTTCTATCGCAATAGACATGAAGAGTTCCTTCATTTTTTCTTTAACCCTTTTTCTACTGATGTCCAATATATTGGACAAATTTTAAATATTTTTTGAAATATTGAGCCATGTTCATTGATGACTAGATTCTGCATATTAATCATCAAAGACCATGTTTTTCATGCAAAAATATTTTGATCCATCAAATGAGTCAACTTGCCAGATAAATTTAACTTGCAAGTAAGAGATGACATAAAAAAATTAAAACATAATTCAATTTTTGAATTTACTCCTGATGTTGACCAAGTTTTAAAGCGAAAATATGAATGCACAGTAACTATAGCATGATATCACTAATTCACAACCAATATTCGTTATTACTCATGCACAAGTCTCCGTAATAGCAGTGTCCAATATATTGGATATCAGAAGACAACTAAAATTTTTTGTACACTATATTGGACATCAGAAGCCAACCAACAACTCGCAGAAGATGTGTGAATGAGAACTGCCACGATTTTGACCTATTAGTCCGGCAGCCAGAACGAGTTTCTGCAGGGAACGAGGCCGAAAGTGAGACTTTCACAGAATGATGTACACCCCTACTACTACGAATTCGCGCGTCTTCCGAGTTCTAGTGAGTTCCTCTTCTTGTCAGACAGGATCAAAGAAAAAGACATGTAAATCCAATGGGACGCAGATTGCAGTTTTTGGTTAAAATGAAATTTTCTATGTTTTCTATGATTAAGCAAAAAGTACAAAGCCCACAGTCACAATTTTTGACATGGAATGTATTCAAGTCATTTCCTTTCATGTTCATGTACCCCTATCTATAAAGCTAAACACATTTCGATTAGGCGAGCCTTTTAATGTCGGCAAACGCAAACATTTTGAGCAAATTTATCCACATTCAACCACAGTATCACATACATTGCCGATCAGAAGCGTGATAATAACACATGCACATCATAGGAAATGACCTGAAGACATTCCATGTCAAAAATTATGACTCTGGGCTTAGTACTTTTCGCTTAATCAGAGAAAACATAGAAAATTTCATTTTAACCAAAAACTGCAATCTGCGTCCCATTGGATTTACATGTGTTTTTCTTTGATCCTGTCTGACAAGAAGAGGAACTCACTAGAACTCGGCAGACGCGCGAATTCGTAGTAGTAGGGGTGTACATCATTCTGTGAAAGTCTCATTTTCGGCATCGTTCCCTGCAGAAACTCATTCTGGCTGCCGGACTATGAGGTGTACATCATTCTGTGAAAGTCTCAGTTTCGGCCTCGTTCCCTGCAGAACCTTGTTCTGGCTGTCGGACTATATGTTATCAGTCACATTCTTAGTTCTTTAGCAAGGTCAGTGCGTTGTGGGTAACTTCAACACTGATTGCACTAATTGTCTGCTATTCTTAGTCGCCGATACGTCACACACAGACTGGATGATTAGTAGGACTTCCCATTCTGTCTCATGATGACTAACTCTAGGCCTATTCATTGAACAATCCTAAATGCTGACACAATCACACACTCACGATCAGGTCATTCTATCGCCGTCTTCATGTGAGCTTGACGCACTGTAGTCATGTTTGATTGTGGTGCTCAAGTAAAGATTTTTTGGAAAAGTGTGGGATCAGAAACAGGACATTGGTGACACCCAGGATCCCCGTTCTGAGTCGGTGCGTCTGCGCGACCAACTCTCTCCACACGACGCCAACTTCACTCTGCGATCGCCACGGGTACTTACACCATCTAGATCTGCTCGCCATCTCTATGCGCACCTGCGCTGAGTACTTTATGATTGTCTTGATAGCGTCATAATAAAACACTCACAAAGCGCGAGCTCTCTACCAAGCGACAACCACATCCTAGCGCATCACTCGACTCTACACACGTGCTCCCAAGCTCTCTACAGAGCGCCGTTGCAAACGAACACTTTAGCTGAGAGCGCCGCATCTCCGCATGCACCTAACGCGATCCGCTTCGCCGCTACACGACCGCAAACTGACAGCAAACAATCACAGCCCCTCGACCAGGTGATTAGAGTACACACTACTATTACAATCTATGATAGACAACACAACAACACACGAAACAATCGCGCATTACATATTCCTTCTGCACACCCTCTAGCACTCCCCATCGCGGCTAGTAAATTTATCTCTCTAACAATCAGAATACCTGCACTACCAGCCCTATGCACTATCGCACGCCATTAATACGTACAAGTAACGCGCGCACAAGCGCTGACCACAAAAACAGCGCCGCGTTGTACTAGTCGAGTTCTGCCAGGCATCAGATTAATAGATTCACCCCGAGCAACCTAATACATTGATCACAGCCAAATAAGAACTATCAGCTCTCCACCTCACTCTCACACGACTGCAAACTGCACTCTCTCAGACGTGAGACCAGTATCTGCATCTAATAAAAAAGAACTCCGCAAAACACACGCCAGACCACAGCATTCTAAGGCTGACTGCGATCCAGAGATTCTCGACATTAGAGCACCACCTGCACTGCACAACGTCTTACAACGAAGCTATTTAAAGAAACACTACGAAAACAACTCTTATACTCACACTCACCACCAACTGCACTAGCGCAGTCGCGGCGCACACGTTTACACTCTCAATATCAGAAGCGCAAATTGAAGACCAGATTCGCAAAACTATGGCCACCTCTAATTCAACCTATCAGCGCTCATTGGACCACATTTCTTATTCGCACTTCACTACAGACAATGCGACTAAGATACACGATATGATATCTTTCATCCGTAAGAACGCGTCATAGCGGTTCTCAGATGACTTAAAGAGCGACTCCACACCAGACAATACACATCATGGACTTCTATCTGATGCACGGCACAAATGAGATACATCACTTCTTAGTCACGACAGCACTGCGCATATGAGGAATCACTATTGACTCTGCTCATACAGCGTTGTTAGTGCGTCACAATAAGATTAAAATACTCACCTAGCTACGAACGCGCGAGCAACTGTGTAGAGACCGAAGTTCTTCAGATTAACAGGTATGTTTGCGATGCACTCGACAAATGGAACCTCAGAAAATCAGCGCGCGAGACCGCGCATAACACGCTACAGTCAGAGCACAGCCCCTGCGACAATAGACACACACATGATAATACAGTCTATTCCATATACGATCGAATTTCAGAGCAAAATACCACAATCTACTGTGCACAACCATTTTGATATGGCTAATCACCTCAATATCTGCGTGACTCTATATCTAGACAACACTGGTGTGGCAATCCGAGCTAGACAATCTAAGGAAGAGTGAGAGTCGTGCATCACATCCAACAGAGTGTCTAGGGTAACTGATCCAGCCAGAAGATTACCACTTCAACATTTACTGAATATTGTGAGAGGAACAGACAGTCGGGAAGCCCAGAAGAATTGTATCAGAATCACTTAGAGTGCAGTAAGTGTTCGCGAGCACTTCACATAGTAATATACCGAGCATAACTGCAGTGCAACTTCCTCTCAGTGAGGAACTTTAAGATGCACAACAGAGTGTGATGCGAGAAACAATGTAGGTGTGATAGCTGTGAACACATTGAGATGTAACATCAGTGAAACAGATATCATTTACACGAATTGAATCGCGGGCCAAATAGTTCTTACTCGACTTAGATGCGCGTGCGTTAGAGAAGGATTACTCATACACTGACTCTAACAGGAGGCGTAAATTTTAGAGTGCTATAGGATAGTGTATCAGACTCATCCAGTATACTACGATTCTAGCACACTTCTATACATTAGTATCTTACTCTGTACTGGAGATAGACACTTGATACTTAGGAATAGCGGTGATCATTAGAGAGAGACGACGATTGGAGACACAAGAGAAAAGATAAAGGCGGATACATTTAATACGGATGTTACTATATAGCTATTATACAAGGAGTTCAAAGGATAGATACTATATTGTAATTAGAATTTAGATATCGGAGTTGTGAGATTAGAGGATGGATAATACTGGTGAAGACGGAACGACTGAGACGACTGCACGAGCTTTCTGATCACACAAGAGGTCGAGCTCATTAGAGATATAGGCAGCGCCGACGAGACTAGAGAGATATTCGATATCAAATCGAACTAAACGACGGAGGAGAGCATAGAGGACTACAAATCGTTGTGACATACACGGTCAACGTGCCTTGGATCCGGAGATGAACGGACACAAACACATTATGTGTAGAGTCTGAGTGATATCAGAGGTTAGAGAGCAGCAACAAGAGTATAGAGCACGTGAATGATACTTGAGTCTCTGTCGGAACAGACAGAAGTCTTTCATAACACACTCTGCGAGGAAACAGATAGAAAGATCTCTAGGTATATTTATGGAGAACACATTGAGCGATCTTGTCAGATTGAGGAAGGGCATCACTAAGTGCGTATTGGGAATATACAGGTGTACACATGCGATGCGGATCTGATTATAGAAATGTTATGGATAGTAACATGCGATATTGACATATTGTGTTGATAGTGATGTATGGGACATGGTCATCATATACACTCTCGATAGCTACGTTCGGTATCTTGTGGGAATATAGTGAGCGATAGTAGGGGGCGCATTGAGGAGTTAGAGGTTATTCACTTCGCCACTACTCACTTCACTCTAACATTGAATTTGACCATTTTGTGTATTTGTGACTCACACATGCTGGATGGTAGCGACAGTTTCGATGAGCATGACGCATGTGGATTATGCAGATCTATAGACTCTTCTTTTGCGATAGCGGTAGACACACACACATTGTGGAGTAGATTACAGATTGAGTGTGTTTTGAGTCTAGTCTGAGACATATACTGCAAGCAGACACAACATGGTGTCCATACCACTACTCCACGTGTGGAGCTACGTTGGTGGAGAGAAGTCTAGAGAGACACACAAGATTCATGATAGCTTGTGAGATTGTTTGGAGGCACAATACAGATCGTTGATTGAGGGCGGTGGAGGGATCTGCTAGTCAATACATATCTCGATTGAGAAGAATGGAATAGTTTAGACAGTATTTCACTAGTACATAGTACTCATAGGTCTCAAAGATGTGTCAAGTGACGTTTCATTAGAGTGTGTACGTCTAGTGTAGGTACGATTAGAGAAGATATTTTTTAGTATCTGTGAGGATACACAACGCACAGTCAGTTTTGCGCATAAATCTTGTAGTCAGTGGAGATCCACTACGTGAGTTCTTGGGACTTCAGTCAAGAGGTGATCGATCTGCTAGGTCTATATGACGTCGAGCGGAAAAATAACAGGTTATTCGATACTGTGACTAGCTTGTAAGTGATGCAGGGTGAGGGTGAGTGTGTGAGAGCGAGAGATCTGGTTGCTTAGTGCGGTTTAGTAAATAGTCTGCTGAGCTTATAGAGAGATCAGAGCAGAAGGTACATATCTTACTGAGTTCACACAAATGGATGACAGAGAGGTTTACTTCTAGAGACAGAGTGTCCACTTATTTGACTGGTGATAAATGGAGACTTGATTATCTATTAGAGGTCTCTCTGAGTTTATCTAGTTTACCTGATTACAACAAGGGTAGAGGCATTACGAGATGTAGTACACTATAGAATGAGGTGAACATCGAGTTCGGAGTATAGTTGGTAGAGTACAGTGGATAATTGAGTAGCGGATGTATTTAAGTGAGAATAAGTGGCTTATGATATATAGATCTCGGTGTAAAGATACACACTGCCTGACTTATTATTCAGCGTACACTAGATAGAGTCTATTGATCTTCTGCCAAGAGTTAAGTGAGTGTAAATACAGTGTGCAGTAGGAGTGCACATGCGATGCTTAACTTGGGGTGAAAATGGTGGAAAGCGAGGTTTACTGAGAATAGTCATGAGTGAGACTCTCATATATATTGTTGACAACAGTGTTTTAGCACGATACAATTGTTAGTATAACTGGAATAGATAGGAAAGTCACAGACATTATGACGATTTCACTGTCTACAATAGAGTGGAGGGTGGGGTGGGGATTGGAACTTCGATACATGTTGCTAGAGTATCGTTACTTGACTCTCTACGAGAGATTGACATTTCGAATTAGAGTTATCACACACACAGATGCTTATACTCTACATTTTAGAGGGATACATCTTACGGTGAATCAGGGTTAGTTGACGGGCGGTGAGACTCAGAGTAGTAGAACGTCAGTGCATTAAACACTAACTGCACCACACTTAGACACAGTAGAGTTACAAGTGGATAGATTATTGTCTCACATCTAAGGTAGGGAGTAACACTTCTACATTCTCTATGATACGAGTCTTTCTTTAACTTACTATGTGAGTTCTGTGGCGATGCATAACTGCAAGGATAGAGGTCTGCACATGAATGGGTGGTACAACACACACACACTCGGAGAGGTTGAGTGTGAGAGGCTATTCAATGGGGACACATATTGGTGTTGTTAGCTTTTAGGATCAACTGAACATATTGAACGAAAACATTGCGGTGAGGTGAAAAGAATAGGGAGCACAGGGACATCGCACAGTGGTGTTATGGCTTTATGAGCGACAAGCACAGAGGGGAGAGTATCTGGAGTAGAGTGGAGCGGAGAGACGCAACACAGTAGGTTAAAAATGAATGATTTAGAGCAGGGTAGGGATGTCGCTGAGCATGATGACGTGTGTGATTACACAACAGAGTGGTAGCATGTACACATTCTTATCTTCACAGAATGTGATGACAGAGTGTAGAGAGAGATGTTACATGAGTTCTGATTGATTTAGAAGCTGCGAAGAGTTGTGAGACTCTGTGGCGGACCACACAGGGCTAGGTAATTTATGAAGTTGGATGACTTTGTGACACTGACATATATTGTAAAGAGAGCATTGATCTGATGAGTGTGTAAGACTAACTGTTATCTAATCTCTAAATCTCTTCACTAGTGGGTGTGCATCAACATAGGGTGACGAGGATATACTCAACGAGAGGATCGAGATATGGGCAGGATACAGCACAACTCACTAGACAAGTGTCTGTGAAGACAGTATTAGAATTGAGACGGTGGTGTATTTGATCACAGAACAGAGCCAGAATGTGGGATTGTGTTATACTCTTGCAACTTGACACACGTATGATAGACGGGATGGTCTGATGGTATGCAGAGTATTAGGTTACAGGAGGATGTCATCATTTATACAGTGATAGATCACTGTATTGAATTGTCAGGTGTGTTCGACGACATTCGTAGACACGCACGTGGCACGTTGTACTGTTATGATGGACTGTGACAATGATTCTAGGGTTTCGTATAGTGTGGTATATTACTACGTAGGGTGGTCGACACACATAGTGTGATAGAATGTAAGTAACTTAGACTAAGTGTAGAGCTGAGTACAGTAATTATTAGACAAGAGACACATCTGGTGAATACTTGACTTAACACAGAGTAGTCTGTACTGTAAATCGAGTGAATTTTGATAGCGAGTGAGATGAACGATGTAAGTTGTTGTTTTTCTGATATGTAAGACACAATGTACTCTACAGTGGTCTGATAGTCTATCATAGTTGAGATTAAGAAGGAGTTAGCAGTGTTATTGTATCGGAGTGAACTCAACGGAAGGGGGGAGTACACAGTAACGTAGTTTCTAGGAGATATAGAAGAGAGAGCACAAGTTGTAGAGACAGGAGTTTATCAGATACATTCTAGAGTGAGGGAGAATATTTGTGTGAGTAGGGTGACAGATTTGAGCAATGTTGAACTGTTTTGAGACACACACATGAGAGTCGTGTTGTACTAGAGTGTGAGGTCATGGTCATAGATGTGTATGAGTGTGGTTATCTTGGAGCGGGTGCAGTTGGGTGGATGGAACAGTAGAATACATAGATGGAATGGGGGGGAAACAACATGCGGAGTTTTTGATAGGTATGGTATATCTTAGATGGTGGACAAGATATATAGACACTGGAGACGAGAGACAGCGTGAGGAGATAACTGACAATTTAATGGAACTTATTGTTGTAGACACTCATGAGTGTGCGATTTGCTATATAGGTAATAAACTCTGGCATTAGTATTGTGAGTTGCAACGGATAGCATCAGTACTATATGGGTGGTGGCATGGAGAAGAGTGTAGAGTTCAGAGACAGGCTACTTATTGTGACACACACATGTAGAGTTAGGGTGTAGTGAAAAGAGGTGATAGGTACACACTATGAGTCCTCTGAGTAGAGAGATTAGCTTTGAAGAGATACGCTGAGTGGTAGTGACATCTCTCCTTGGGGTCAAGAGAAGTCTCTTAGTAGTACTGTCTATTTTTGGTGGTGAATTTGTGACAGTGGAAAATGTCACACTCATAGTTAGTTATGTTGTTTAGTCAATTACTTTTTTTATTAGGTTTCTCGACTTTAGAAGACTGAGACAATTGTACATTCATATGACAGGTAGATTGATTTGGAGATTCATACACTAAGAGGTGAGCGACTGATTAAAGAGATTTGTTGTACAATCTAGTTTTTCTTGGTGGAGAGAGGTTGTAGTAGGACAGTGTATTAGTAATTGATACACAGATATACAGTTCGTATGTCACGTGCGAGTGAGGGTGATGGGGATAGGATTTGAGATGTAGGTTAGAGATCAGTTCTTGAACTATATTCTGTGTGTCAGATGGGGGCTTGATGAAGCTCAGCACGAGAGGTCACATGGTCATTTGGTTAGATCTAGTTCTTTAGTAATGTGAGGTCAGATCAGATTGAGTGGTGAATGTGGAGGTGGATTACACAGGGTGTTAATTTTTGCTTGGGTGGGAGCGAGTGTACACATTTCCGATATATGTTATAGTGATTGATATACGAGAGAAAGTTATGATAGAGAGACGTTTCACACTTGGTGGCGATGGAACAATCATTCTATCTCAGGTGGAGTCTCTGATGATGTGAAGATAGACGTGAGTTATCAGAAGAGGACTCACATATTGATCCTTGTGAGATATAATCTTTAGTGGATGGTTAGGGGGTCGTCTAGGGCTCTTTAAGGATGACACACAGTCATGATTAGCTGGGTGATTGAGTGAGTAGATGTGGACACTCTTCAATCATACCACTTGGGTGGGAGCACAATCTCACTGTTGTATCAGAGAGGTAGACAGTATTTGACGAGCAGGTGGCATAATTATGTGAATAGGTGTATGTATGAGTGTGAGCTTGTGTCTAACGTTTTTAGTGGTTCAACTAATATGGTATCAGACTAGTGATACTTAGACATTGGGAGTGTTGTAGTTAGTGGTTGGAGGTAACTAGACACACTAGAGTGGAGGGGTGAGTGTATTCTCTTATATTATGGATTAATTCTTGACATTGATAGATGTAAGCTGACTATTTAGAGTGCGTGAGGTTAGTGGTGTGTGTTTATAGAGTGATAGTAAACACTAGGTCTTGGACAGAGGAGGAGGTGTACGAGAGTATCTGATTCTGGGAGGTGGATTCTCTATATTAATGTCACTCCTTACGCACAATAGGATCTTTACTACAGTTAGTAAGAGTTAACATAGAAGGAGTAGGTATCTGGTCTTGACATTTGTGGAAGTGTGGAAGTATTTATTATATTAGAGTGGGAGAGTTACAGACAAGTGTGATCTGTACTATCTGTACAGAGTGTGGGAGGTTAGGTGTATTCGATCTAGTATGTGAGTCAGTTGTGAGTGTACAGATCTTGATGTTGAGGTAGTGTGTTCTATTGTAAAGGTTGGTTGGCTATGCAACAGAGTGGTCTCTTCAGAGATCATACACTGTATATACTCTCTGTTGAGTATGTGGGATTGAGGTTCGAGAGACTAGAGTGAGAGTAGCTTAGATATGGGTTTTCTTTACAAGTAGTGTGTGAATATGAGTAGAGTAGATGGTATCACAATCCTGTAGTGAGAGTAGGTTTCTGCGAGGATCGTAGTGGGTACACTTTTGAGTGTATGTACTCTACGGCCGTATATAGGGTTATGCGGATATATAGAGGATGTTTCTGACAGGGAAGCTGTCATTAAGAGTGCATGTACATTGTAGGGAGCTGAGGTACACTTATGAGAACACATCTGACTAGTTAGTATTAGTAGGCATCTCAATTACAGTGTGAAAGTAGAGAGATATAGAGATGTTGTGAGGGACTGCGGATTACACAGGGTGCATATATTGGGTGTATATATTGTTAGTTTGGCTATATTAAGATGGATTGTGTAAGTCTGAGCATTAGGTTCATGATATTATTACAGTAAGAGGTGTAGCGCTGATTTTCTCAGAGTGAGTAGTGGTCTCGATAGTTCTGAGCACATTTGAGTTTTTCTTTACGAATTAGAGGAGAGGGTTCTCTGGAGAGAACTGAAGGGATATATTTCTAGAGATTTTAGATTAGTGACTTGATAGGGGAGAGCATTAGAAGGTGGAGATAGGGTACAATGATTCTGGGTGATCTTATATCTAGAGTAACTAGGAGTGCACACTATGACTCTGATTGTAGGGACTGCGATAAGGGACAGTACTGATCTGTTGGGATATTCACAGTGTTCAGGGCAGTGTCCACTCTATCTCTGTGAAGAATTGATCGTACAGTAGGGCGTTTGATCTCCTTAGTTTTGATTAGGTATAGATGTCTCTGTAGGTATCGTGTAGACTAACAGTCTATCTATGAGATGACTATATAGATTAGATGTGGTTATATTACAGTCTATATGGGCATTGTTGTGATCTTGGATTGAGTGGAGTACACAGTATCTCTCTCCTAGAGTGTTTGAGAGTCACGGGTGTGAGTCTGACACATACACGGTCGATAAGTGCGTGATTCTCTGTGGATATTACATGATACTTGTTCTTACACGTGATGTTCAATCTCGGCGTCACATCTCTGACGATGGTGAGTATAGAACATAGACATCTACAGAGTTCTGTCTAGTTTTGGACAATCACATAGACAGGTATAGTATAGGGATGTGCAGCAGACAGATTATGGTGTTCTGTGATGTAGTTGAGATCACTTGAGTTAGAGAGTGAGTAGGTAGTGAGTTGTATGCATATTGTTGGTGAGAGTGGATAATCTAGTGATGAGAGAGGAGGTACGAGGATTGTAGTGACGCGTGGAACTGATAGTTGACTTATGTGGAGCACACTCACTATCATGATTTAAGAAGGGAGAGAAGGATCTGATAACAATCTGTGTAGGTGCGTGAATGAGACTGCTGGTGTTCTAGTGCGCATACTTTGATAGTGGAGGTAGGACGGCAATCTCTCTAGTACAGTAGGGCAGAGGAGATTTGATATTGCAGTGCAGAGTTAGTGGGATTTGATATAGTAGGAGTGAGTGAGAAGACAGTGGTGAAGAGGTACTGTGTGATAGGCTAGATTCTGAGTAGATGAGACTGCGCGAGCTGAGTTCGGGACGAGATTAGGATTTCTGACATGTGGTCAAGAGCACTTTCTATAGTGTAAATATAGAGTATGGGTTATCTCTGTAATACAGGGAGTAGTCTAGTACATTTTGAGGATTTGCAATTCTGCATTATTCTGGACAGATAGGTAGATGGAGGACACACACACACACCGTGTCTGAATGGATGAGAGCATCTTCAAGGAGACACACATCATAATTCTATGTTGATGGTTGACTTTAGAGGTGAGACAGGATTGGGAGAATCACAGGTGTGAGTGTGAGTCTGTACTTGTACTGAGTCAGATTATGACGATCAACTAGTACTTTGAGACATCCTTTATAAGGTGTGAAGTCTTAGAGGATTCTAGGGTTATTATGCACGCGGAGTAATAACTGGGTGAGAACACTCTTATGGTTCACGAAGGGTAGTTACTTTTCTTTACGTAGTGGTATGATACACACAGATCAAGCAAGCGATTGCGGATTATGGGAGAGAGAGAACACTGTAATGAGTGTCTCTAATCAATGCAGTTATCATGCACGAGTGAGACTAGTATATGATGGGTTTCTCAGAGTTGTTGTGTGATATTAGCAAGAGATAGACCCATTGTAGGATAGACTGTTAGATTGTATAGTTACACACGGAGAGTTCATTTCAAACACTGGTTTAGAGTATAGTTTCTTTTATGAGTGGATACTTGAGGTTCTTTTTAGGTGTAACACACGAGACTTGGTTCAGATCTGGGATTTGGGATGGGTCAGTGGTTCTAGCTCAGGTGTTATCAAGTGGGAGAGACAGATAGTGCATGATGGGGATGAGTGGTGGTGTGAGAGTAGTATATCTGATTGCACCTGACTAGGAGTGACACGATTGGAGGAGAGGGGGAGCGATGTCACGAGTGGAGTATGCGTTGGACTGTGAGTTTGGAGGATGCACGTATAGTGGACATGGGAGTACAGGACACTATAGAATCGACGATGATTGACTGGTGTACAGTATATTGATTTTTAAGAATGACACTCAGAGACGCGAGAGTGTAACGACAGTACGAACGTGACTATAAGAGCTGTTGAGTATAGTGTATATTGGAAGAGTGTGGTATTGGCTCTCTATTTTTCTCACTTGGTTATAGTAGATTGGGTGTGGTGATTCTGGAAATAGGTGTGAACTTAGGGAGCTGTAGTAGATATGAGGTCTATCTTGATATGTTTCTCTTGGGATGCGACTATTAGCAGATGATTGGAGTCAATGATACTTAGGGGCAAGTATATTATATCTCTGATGAGAGAGCAGTTTACTTGGGTGATGTATGGATGTCTGGAGGCGTGTAATACTTTGGTAACATCTCTTTGGGGATGACACGCACTCGTAGTGTCACGCTATTACGGGTGTGACTGATGAACTAAGATAGTATGGAGGATGCGGGTAGTATTACACGTGTTAGATGTGAGAGTCTGCGAGTTTATTGTGTATTTCATCTTTCACAGCTGTAACTCTTTCGTGAAGCAGACACACATTGATGGGCGGTAATCCTCAGTTCAGTTGAGTGATTGCAGCTTAACTTGGTACTGCTGAGTGAGTGTGTGACAATAAAGAAAGGATTTAGGCTGCATGTTGTGCGCAAACATTTGTTTCAATCCATCAACAGAGGTTGTAGGACACAACACTCAGACGATATACAATGATAAGTGATTTAGAGTGAGAGATGTCGTGATCATGAGTCATCTTCAAGGAGAGAGTGAGATCAAACAATATTGTGTAGACTCATGGCATTTATGGATTGGTACATACACTACACACAATTACTAGTGAGAGACGAGAGCGAGTGATAGGCAGATACATGTGGGGTGAGTACAGGGAGCATTCAGTCTCTGGACCTATATTTATGGGGGTACAGGGATAGGCGGGGGTGTTTGTGTGGAGTTGGGGATAATGGGGATAGGGCAAGTTGATTTTTGAGTAGAGGCTCCAGACACCACACAGACTAGGCAAAAGTACTTATATCATTTACTGGTATACATGTTAATGATGATTAGCAGTGGGATATATTGGAGATGTGGCAAATTTAGATAGAGATGAGTGGCGATTGTCACAATTAAGGTGCTTCACATCAAGATAATGAATCTTTTGTCTTGACTGTGAGTCGGTGTCGATCTTTTGCACTGTTTATAGCATATTCTTATACGAGTATAGTAGATTTATTATATGAGAGAGTTATAACAAATAGATTGGGAGACACACAACTATAACACATGAGACTCAACTAGTAAATGCTCTCTATAACAAAGAGTATAACACAAGTACGTTCATGTAGTCGGAATATGCTTGTGGCAGATGTGGTAACTTTCTTGTATTTGTTATTACTAGATTTATGTGTGGAGACACACTCATGACACATTTGTAGTTGAAATGTTGGATGTATACGGTGATGATTTACTAGAGAAGGACAACTGGAGTCGTGAGAGAGATGTCCTTTAGTAGGAGGAAGAGCACTGCAACTCTAGACAGTACGCACACACATAAACATCGAGGGTGTGTATATATCCAGCGGCAGACGAAGTCCTAGTGGTTGGATTATCAGGTACTTTATGTTCTACTTTATTTCTTGGTGTGCGATTGTGTTTCTTTGTATTGACTTTGAGATATTGTATCAGTGGAAGTTTTGAATTATTATATTGAGTAGAGCGAGGAGAGCATTACTCACGAGTCAGTATCAATTGTCGAGTTACGGAGGTTGAGAGATCAGGTCAGTATTTACATTGACAGCTGAGAGTGAGGTGGGAGAGAATATTTCACTTTACCTTTTTCATTCTGGAAACTTGATAACATACAGGAGTATTAACATATGTGATGAGGACAGTATAGAGAACTGAGGACAATGGGTGTAGTTGCTAGTGCGCTGTGAACGGAGCGCAAGATAGGCGTATCTGAGACTTAGAGAGACGTGAAAGAGGGAATTATGACGATAGAATTATGAGTGCACGATTTATTATGGTATATATACACTATGCTCTATATTGGTTAGAACAATCGCGTTAGTGTTTCACAGCGCGGAGAAAGAGCGCGTCTAAAAGTGTGTAGGTGTTCTGATTGAGTATATTAGATGATTGTGATCGTGATGCACAAAGAATGAGTTGTTTACTATATAAGATGATGGTAATTTGGACATTTCGTCAGAACCATATATAGTGGACATGTGTGCTGAGATAGTAGCAGAGAGAGTGTGATTGAGTCTTGAATGTGAATTATTGGTAGTCTGCAACTGAGGTCTACTATTTTGACAGATGAGTTGATATGAAATCATCAGATGCTGTCGCCGTTGAATATATATGTTATATGAGACGTCTATGCAACTACATTTGTAAGTGTGTCGCTCAATCAAATTGCGGCTATAACAGTTTATTGACTAGTAGAGAGGATTCATATCTACTAGAGATTATTGAGTTAGTACATACTACTGAATATACCATTGTTTGGGGTTATTCACGTGCATGATACATCAAGATGACTTCTCTCTGGAAATCATTATGCAGTCTAGCGAGGAGACATTTATGCTCGTCTTAAGTATCTTCTGACAGATGTTGTATAGATAACATAGTTTGTATGAATTGACATTGTATTCACAGTGAGATAGCGAAAGCGTAGCATTTAGTAGTGTACTATTTTCGTAGAGATGTTACTGACGGCGAGTGTCTCACATATTGATATATGTAACTTATACTAGATATAAGTGATAGAGGGATATAATGATGAAGGTCTGGAGACACTCTTGTGATAGCTGGATCTATATTCATATACATCTGGATAATTGTGACTAGAGAATAATGATTATTGTGGAGTACTCTGATTGGGAGATGCAGTGGTATATAGGAGTGTTATAGTAGAGAGAGGATGATCTTTAGGCTAATTCACAGATAGCACGTACACTATTTCACAAACGTGGGTACACTTTCTATATCGATCTAGTAATCACTTCTGTTATATTAGACTTTCTCTGTCGGGGTATAACTAGTAGAGATGAGTAGTACTCGAGGTAGGATTCTGAGTACGTGATGTGTGACACACATCGTGAGCGTATTAGGAGAGGATTTAATATTCCGTGCAGTGAATACTATTGTGAGATACACACTGTTGTATGTAAGCTGAGTTGACGTGTATAGGAGAGGGATAGTGATTTAGTACTTTTGAGAGAGTCAGTGTTCATCACACGACATTTTTGGAACTGCGTAGCGTTATGTATAGTATGAACTTGTCAGATGGTCACTAATTATCTTATATTGCGTTGATGTGAGGTGTGCACTCACAAAGTGAGAGAGTAGGGGCGTGTGTATATACAATTAGTATAGGCAAAAGAGTGGATAGAGTTATATCACTTATCTTCAGGGAGGTCACTACACGAGACAGACGCTGAGAGAGTGAGCTCACACACATTATTTGATATGTTCTTTGGGTGACACTTCAATTAGGATTTTTAGATCGAATTTGGAGACTCAGTTACAGGATAGTGTATTCTCTTTGTGTGTATAACATTAGGGAAGAGCAGAGACACGTTTTGATTATTTGATAAGACAATGTGAGCATCTAGGGATAGGTGACTGTAGTTTGTGTCTTTGGATATCACTATAGTGGTGAAAGGTTAGAGAACAGCTGGGAGAGAGAGACTGGGTGGTGGATGATAGGATGACAAGTGTGATGATCAAGTTCGATATGTGAGTCTATTGCATGTCAGAGGTGTGAACATCTGTTGAGTGGAGCACACTGATGGTAGAGAGTGTGAGATGTTGTGGTGTGTGAACTTGTGTGTGTGGATAGGGGTAATGGAGCAATTTTCACAATATTGTGGATGAGATGTGTACACGATGATTTAAGGAGGGAGTATCAGTCTCAGAAATGATATCGGAGTGAGTGTAGAGTCGGTGGAGGACACACATATTGGTGAGAGTAGGTCTGATAGATAGGGATTACATCCTTTTAGCGACCATTCTCTTGTAGTTAGTGCTGGGACAATGAGTCTGAGGTGTTAGAGTATAAGAGTGTCTGTATTTTGAGGCTGGTACACATTGAGTCTGGTATCTTCGTAGCGTACATGACACAGAGTGTATTATGAGAGTCTATGCATGAGAGGGACATCTTCAGACAGGAGTGATGGGATTGGGAGTTCTGTTACACATCGTATACTAGAAGAGTGAGTGTCATATGATTTAGAACAGGGGATGGATGAGATACATTACATGAGTGAGAGGTTGTTATGATGTATCTTATGTAGTGGAACGATAAGGCAAATTGGATGTGAGGTGGTGAGGGACTGGAGGGGCAGATGATAATGTGATACGCGTTGTGATGATGAGATGATATAAGGTATTGGAATTGGTGGATGGTGGCACAGGACCTTACATGTATAAATACACATGACATGTACTCGGTATAGTCTGATAAGACGGTGAGAGGAGGGACAGGGTGTGACAGATAGAGATTGTTTTGTTTGGACGCATGACTTAGAGACTTGCAAACAACGGTGATTAATGTTGACGGTTGATAAGTGTGTGAAGAGACTATATTATACGCGGTTTCTGTTTGAAGTTAGTATAACAGTGGTTAGTACAAGTGGAAGTTGGAGTGTACTTATCTTATCAGAGTTATGTCATCTTTTATTCTTGCACGTGCGGTGGATTGATTGAGTAGGGTCAGGGATGTTGTTGTGGATTTATTGAGGGAGAAGGATTATTTTGTAGTATGAGTCAGAACTGACACAGTGAGGTCAGAGAGTCATCGTCTCGTGCGTGATTATGGGGTGGGATGGTTAAGGTGGTGTGGGTGTTTTGGGGTGGGGGGGGATAGAGGGTTGGGTGTGTGTTGTATTGAAGGAATGAAGAGTGATATAAGTAGATAATTTGGATATGATGTGTATTTTTGTTTGTAGTGGTGGGGGGGTGTTATGGAAAGAGGTAAAGAAGTAGGTTGTGGGGGTGGGGAGAAGAATTTGAGATGTGGTTTTGAGTTTGGGGTAGATGTGGTGGGTGGTTGTGGTGGTGGGAAGGAAGGGGTGTGTAGGGTGTTTTTAAGGGGGTTGATATATGATTATTTGGGTGGTGAAGTGGAGATGGATGAATTAATGGTTTGAGTATGGGGTGGTTAGGGATGAGTTTTGGAGGGTGTTGGGGTGTTTATTGGTGATATTTGGTGTTGGGGATGGTTGAATTGAGGGGGGTAGAGAGAAAGAGTGAGGTGGAAGTTATTTTTGAATACTTGGTAGAAGATGACAGGAGGGGGTTAGGTGTATAGGGTTGAGATTGGAATGGTGGGAAGATTAAAGGTGGATGTATTGATGTATGGAATGGAGGGGGGTGGTGGGTTAGTAAGGGGGGTTGTGGATGATGGAGGGGTTGTGGTTGGGGTGGTTGATGAAAATGGGAAGAGATGGATGGTGTTGGTTTTTGGGGTGGTGATTTGTAATTGTTATGTGGTTTATGAGGGTGGAATAGTTGTTTGTGGTAGATGGTTGTGTGGAGATATTAATATGTTTTTTTTAATTAAATGAATATTGGTAAAAATAGGTGTTTGTTTATGATGGGGTGTTGGGGAAAAGTTTTGATATGTAGGTTGGTTGGTGTATAGAAATATTTTAATGGTTAATGTTTGTTTATTATAGTGGGTGTGTAATTATGTGGGTAAAAAGTGTGATTATTGTATTGTAAAATGGATAGTAATGAAGGTATGGGAGGTTATTAATATGGAGAAAAGAGATATTTGGGTTGGTATGAGAATTGAATATATAAGGAATGATTATGAGATGGGGGAAAGGTAGGGGGATAATATGGGAACTGATAATCTACTACCGATTTGTCAGAGCAATGAAGTAGTCAAGTAAGCCAATGACATCACCTTTGTCCATTATCGTCGTCCTGGTGATGAAAATCTACAGAGAGAATGTGATGGGACCACTGCATCAAATGGTCCGAACATTGTGATTTGTCTATCAGCTCATCAAAGTGCTTCTTTCACTTCCGGGGACTAGCTGCCTAACAAAACAGAGCTGTTGATGGTATTCTTCCAGTGACTATGACTCTGAGCCAGATGGAGGTTATATTAACATCAGTATCATCGTTTTTATCCTGACTACCTGAGTATGCACTAACACAGTGTGTTGCGGCGGTCAAAGTCTAAGACAGAGAGGTTTCTCCCTTCATCAAATTTGTGTTTCGGCACGGCTTCGTCCGTTGTTTCGCTAATCGTTTATGCATTCTGCAATGGTCCCGCCAGATTGTACGTGCACGCACTTGTAAGTCAATGCAGTGAACATTAAGTGCTATTACATTGTATCATCATCATTTTTATCAAATCAAACATATGACACGTGCTCAATCGCAACTTACATATAGACGATAATCAAAGAAGAGGAGAAGCTCGAGATTGTGAACTTTCTCTGTGTCTGCAAGCGGAATGGACATTTGCAGATTCAAAAGCTCAAAACGACCATTTCTATCTGCATCGATTTCTCGAGCTTTCACTACAGGAAAAAGTAAATTGCTCTTTTGAAGATTGTTGTACGCTGAATACGTACTCCACACATAGTTCTTTGTCGTTGTTCCCACATTTAGAATGGCTTGATATTTATATCGAACTGTGGGCACTTCTGTGTACGTTGCTTCTTTTATCCAGAAACCTGAAAAATAAATGAATTATTCATCAGATTAAACATCGATTGATGATGATGAGAATAGAAAATAACATTTATTTTTAAAAATCATTAATGAGAATCGTAAAGCTTGTACATGCATATCGTGGTCATGGACATGAAAATACGCTGAAAAAATGAAAAACGCGCGACTTTCGACTCAATAGGTTTCTAGACTTCTACCCAGAGTCTCCAATTAACTCCAGACAGATTATCGAAAAACAAAAAACATCACATTTTTCTATTGTAGTACATGATTTCGTGTGCTGGCTAATTCTTCATACAGTTATTACATGTAGCAGTTGCTTTCCACTAGATCATCCTCAGCAGCTTAGCAGGATGACGTCTGACATTAAAGACCTTCGAATCGGCAAATTGTGAGTCGAATCGAATCGGGTCGTGATTCGCGAATCGAATAATTGAAAATTTACATTGACCTACTTCACTTTATTGATTGAGGTCTTACTTATCCGAGGGATCTTGAAGACCTCATGGATTCTTAACATCAGTAAGAGTATGTCTTCCAAGCACAGATAGGCAGTTGCTACCACAGAATTAGATTCATCTGCGCGCGCTTCGGTTTCCTAGAGAGGAAGAGTTACATGCAACGTTACTATCGAAATGGCACATCACAGAATTAGACAACTTGCTCCTTCTCGAATGGATAGTTCGTCTATTGGTTGCTATTGGAAATGGCAAACAATAAGCTGTCAGCAGAGGACACCAGAGCCAGTGAGAGAGGCGTGCGTGCTGTGATATCACTTCGCACACACCAAAACACACATCGTCTAGCTAGCATTCGATTCAGTGTATGCACTATGCACCAAAGGAATGGTGAGAAGACCATGGTGAAATCATCAAGTGAACTAATTTTCGAACGCTTGCTACTTTTTTTAATAATGATAGGAAGGACCAATATCATGGAGAAATCTTGGGCGCAATAATCTGAATTCTGAATTCTTCGAATCTGAAGGAATTTTGGCAATCAAAGCACTTTGCTGGAACTCACATTAATCCGCAAGCGAAGCACGACTTTTTTCCTATCTCTGTAAGGTATTAGGAAATCCTTACTGCCATACTTAATAAGTTGCTCGATGTGCCGGCGATTTCGTATTAATCACGCTTCTAGCAAACCGAAGCAGATAGACAAAATATTTAATTCTATGGTTGTTACTCAATATCAAAAGACTCTACGTAAAATTTTTCGGACTTGTTATGAGAAAAAGTATAAGAAACCTTGCAACCACTGGAATGGTGGGCGGTAAACGAGCTATATGTAAACAAAACTAAATGCACCATCTGTGTATACGATATCAAAAGAGTGCAATCTATCATCATTTCATTGACGCCATCCAAGCAACGAAGTATAGAAATAAATGGAGAAGGCTAGTCATGTCATGATCTCCACGTTCCGTTGGAATATTGGCCAAAAAGTAGCAATATGTAGTTTTAATCAATACGAAAGAACATACAAGTAGCTATTCATGCAAGAAAAACAGCTCTATATGTGTAGTTATATCAAAAATGTTTTTGGATAGTTATTGAAAGATGCATCGATTCCATGGTCCTCAATAAAATAATAATCAAATTACCATCAATTTTTCTAGATAAGTGTTGTCCACTCTGCTTTATAACTCTACTATTTCGAAAGACATATTTGACCCTAGATTATGAGTAGGATAGGGGATGCTGATTTGATATGCAATTTCAAATTGGTTTTGTTTTGCCAGAAAGGCAGTTTGTCGATAGAAATCAGGTTTGTAACCTCTCACTTGAAGAAGTCTCTTGAATCTCATCTGTGACTGGAAACGTAGTCTCCATCAATTGCTCCTATACCTAAATCCATAGCCCGCCCGGGGAAGCGCCAATTTCACAGATTCTATCATTTCTATCTTAATTTTCAGAAAGCAATAATGGAATTTTTGCAACAAGTTCTCAAAATATTATACGCGTTAAATGGTCATTCCAAACCAAATGCTTGTAGCTTAATATGCTATCAGTGTCTGAAATTACCATCCTTAATAATTCATTCATACAGAATTCACAACAATTTATAGAGATAAGAGGCTACAATCTGCCGGCTTCAAAATTCGTGACTTAGTGTCATGCTTGCACAAGAAAATATGATTACAAAATAATCTGATAACAATAATGTAGACTACTTGCATAAGCTTGGACAAGCACGGGACTGGAACTTGAAAAACATAGAGACTCGGGTTCATGATAGTGTCGTCATTTGAAAAGTTTTCGGGAACCCGAGCTTGAAACCAGCACTCAATGTGTAGCCTGTAGCTGCTTCGGCTAACTCTTGTTTAACAACCGACGCCATCAATCGCTTTCAAAGAGAATCCAACAAACTTATCAAAAATTCACGTTTAAGTCGTGCCGATCAAGAAGAGATCACAAAACAAAAGAAAACAATTGGACAAATTTTTGGTCTGCCGAAGCGAACCGATTCGAACTTCTATCGAATCGTAATTTCCAATCGAATGAAATTTCGAATTGGCTGCCGATTCGCTAATCGAATCGAATCTCGGAGCTTCGAAGGTTCCTATTTGACATGGCATATAGTTTGAGAGTAATCGAATAGGCAGTCGAAAAGTTTTGAAATTCCTTAGGACTAAGTTAATTGCTCACCCACCAGTTTCATGCTGTCCAAAATCAGAATCACACGTTCTTCAATCACGTATTCATCATTCTATCAATATTTTCCCCCACTATGACTTTCGCTCCCAAGTAATGCACCTTAAAAATTTGAAATAACCTTCATAATCAAACACACCTTAACATCCCATTGACATCATAATGTATTTACTTACCCATGTTTAACCATGAATTAATCATTCAAATCATAACTAATTTGATAGTTAAACACCTTCGACACGTCCCATTCATCTAGCCTATGAAAAAAGTGAAATCAGGCATTATCAGATAATGATTTCAATAAAATTTGAAAGACTGAAAAAGAGGTGAGCAAATTTGCGAAAATAGCGGAATTGTGGATACCCAAATCTGTTCTATTTGCAACAACACTGCTGACATGACTTAAAGTGAGCGCAGATTAGCTTGATGAGTTTCATATTGCACCAGTTCTTCCCTCTACAACATCAATAAATTGTGGGCAAATAAAGAAGGTCTCTCTGAATAATGATAACAAGTTACACGAACAATAATAGTAAGTGTATATTTCATAAAAAATACACTCAAATAAAATAGAAATTTATGCTGTACTATATAGAATTACTAAAGTGATTTCAATTTGCACTAATGCTGATTGGTATGGAAATGTTCAGAAACCGAAAGTAAGTCAAAATTGAATGCCACTAACTCTGATGTGAGATTTAGATTTTGCTGTGTTAGTGACTGTGGTACCGTACATGGCTGAGATTCTGTACATCTGAAATGTATAGGTAGCATGGAGATCAAATATAAGTGAATGCTTTGAATCAAAGCGCACAAAAATTATAGTTACCAAAAACTGTAGGTATAGTACAAAATAGTATTTCAGATCAATACCGCAGTTGCATGAACGTAGATAATAGGATCAGAGAACAAGATTCCATCTCCTTCCTTGGATTGGCGGTTACGAAAGATTTGTCATGGAAACCGAACATCCAATCCATTAGCAAGAAGACAGCTCAACGCATTGGTAGTCTCTATCGTGCCAGCAGCTATCTTCCACCACAGACTGTCTGCTATCTTTACAAGTCCACTATTCGTCCTCTGATGGAGTATTGTTGTCATCTGTGGGCAGGCGGCCCACAAACGCATCTTAACGTCCTTGAACGGGTTGAGAAACGTGTCAAGAATCTCATGGATGAAAAACTTGCTAACAAGTTGCAGCCTCTCTCCGTCAGACGGGATGTTGCTTCATTCAGTCTCTTCTACAGGTACTTTTTCAGTAGAAGCAGCTCTGCAGTAAATGGGTGCGTACCCAAACCTAAGATCTTCTCCAGAAGCACACGCAAAGCTAATGCACTCACATGCTATCATGTGAGCTTAGAACGCGCACGCACTGTGAGTCGCTCAAATAGCTTTTCAGTTCGCACGGCACAGCTTTGGAATCAGCTTCCCCAGA
Organism: Prostheceraeus crozeri; assembly: GCA_907163375.1. Lineage (NCBI taxonomy): Eukaryota > Metazoa > Platyhelminthes > Polycladida > Euryleptidae > Prostheceraeus > Prostheceraeus crozeri. The sequence goes on along the minus strand of CAJQUW010006345.1, from coordinate 51,258 downwards.
CTAATACAATCTTGATACTTTCGAGAGGCGTCCGAACAGGTTTTTGATGGGGACAGGTTAATCAGATTAGAAGATCTGCTTTTCCTTTTATTTATTTAAAATAATGCAATTAGTTACTTTTCCTTGAGCAACCCTTCCCCCCCTCGTTCATGGCTCATAGCTGTGCTAGGGGTGAAAATTCAGTAAAAAAACTTGTTAATCACAATTACAGATTTCATCACCAGCGATTACCCGAGCGGGAAGTGCAAGTTTATTGTGGTGTCGCCAAATTGTCGCCAGTTTTCTGATAAGCTGACATCATTTCCACGGTGCATGATTTGTATGAATCTGAATCATAAATATCAGACGACGTGATGTAAGATTCCTGAAAGTGCTTCCCAACTATCACTGGCAGATTTTTTTGATAGGCAGCACAGTCCTACCAGAAATTTTTCTCGCTAGTCTTGTCTTATCTGTACATATCTTCCCTCCATTCTGCTCGACAATTTCCTCAATCACTGCAGTTATCAATTTTTGACGGCTAGGCCGTTCAGAACGATTCTCATCATCTCTTTCCACCACCAATTGAAGAGAATTTGCTTGTTAATGAATAAGCGGCTGATCGAGCTATGGAGCTCGTGTCTGAACATCTCTGACATTTTTTACGTGAAGAATTTTTGTGTAGCATAAGTAGCGGATTTTTCGCATTTATAGTAAAGCTCGATCAAAAACATATGGTGAGTGGTCATCCAAATAGAGGTGGAACACTATTTGGATATCACAGAAGGTTGATACAGTCGCTTTTATCCATTATTCAATAATAGGCTATTATTTGTTCATAATAATTTAAATAAGTAAGCATTATATTCTGCTATAAATGACTGCTGGGAAGATTATCATCATCGTATGAAAATTACCAAACTTTTCCAAAGATTTCTTGGAAAACCCATAGATCTAAAATTGGTTGATAGTTTCCATAACTGTTAACGTTCACCACTTAAATATTACTTGATGAGCAAGCTTCGGGAGTAAGAAATCCTTACGTACCATCTTTTGCCGCCTAGTCCCAGAGTGATCCTCTGTCTTCTGGCTAACCACTAAGTTAATACGTTTTTAGTGGATAAAATGAGAAAATAGCGACCAATATCTGCAAATGTTAAAATACCATGTTTCTTTTTTGTGTTTGTGAAGGATTTAAGCAAAGTTTTATTTCAACCTCTTACACTAAAATACAAGTATCAGCAATCTTTTCTATATATCTGCTATGAGAAAAGATAACTACTTGATATACAAATGGCAAAGGCTACCTGTATATAATTTGCTGACTCAAATCCGATCATGTGTTCTGTCTTTCTGTTCATTGTCAATTTGATGTGATTATCATAGATATAGAATTTTCAATTCAAAGTTGCAGTGTTACTTTTGAATAGGCCTGTGTCATGCTTTAACCCGGAGAAACAATATAGCCTATAGGCGCATGGTGGTGGTTCACTTAATCGACAAGGTCATTTTAATTCTTACTGATTAAAAGTCTTATGAAATGATGCTATGAAGACGCAATGTAAAATCTCCGATTTCTCTCTTCATTATCACCATTTGTTTTTCAGGTCAGCAAAATGAGCCATGTTTTGCAATCTCAGCCTTGCCACTGTATCTATTCCAACACTGCTTCATCATAACTGTAGAAACACTATTAGGCCTATATTTTTCAAACGATGTTACACTTCGCGTTTCATAGTTGTGTATTTCAGCAGAGGTCCGGAGCCGCCGACATTTTGTCAGACTGCGACTTCATCTTTAATACTTCTCACTACACTGCGGCAGAGAAAATCATGGTCCTTTTGATGTGGAGAATGAAGAGAAACTTGTTACAAAATGGGTTTGAAGATGAATATAATGACTCCGCATATGTCACCATAAGAATGAATCTGTCAAGTTTGCTGGAATCCCACACGCAAAATGAAGTGTAAGTAAGGAATGATTGTAAAGTCTGATTGGCGTCACGAAAGAAAAACTCAGATATATTATAGGCAAAAAGGTGTGGTTGTTTTTGAGGAGCCAGAGCATCTATATATATTCTATAAAAGATCTGACTCCAGACATCCCTGCATATAGTAATTGCTTATGTTGATGAGTAATTGCTTATACTAGTTTTCCTTGTTTACCTGATATTCTACATACTGCTACCAAGTAATGTCGCTTTCCATTTGTTTGAAGTTTTTATTGTAGTTACTAGACGAAAGTGAGCAAGTAATCATATACCTCCTCGTAGTCCTAAGTCGGCTCTTCAAACTTAGTCAATGGTCAATAATAGCTTGCAAATTTACTGCAGAAATACGTAAATCGAATATATTTTGTTCATTCCAAGAAATATAACTGATTCAAAAAATTTCAGCAAAGGGCAATTCTTATTTCCACACGCGTCGTAAGCGCGCCTTCTTCCCCACACCAACAGAGATGAAAACACTGACATGATCACATGTAGAGTGATTAACACGGAAGAGAATCTACACTCGGATGTTTTGGACAGTTGACTCGCATTTTACTTTTACGTGATACGCATGGTCTAGCAAACATGCAGGAGTACACGGACACTTTTGAAGATAAATTAAGTGAAGACCTGAATAAATTTGATCATTTGTGCAATATAGACATCTATTAGCAGCATATACGTGGTGTGATCCAAAATGTCCCGGACTAACCTACTTGCAGATAACCTGTGATAACGAATACTACTTCAGATGTAAATTTAGGTCTTTAAGGCATGAGAAATATGGTTGCCGAAATTTTTCCGGTCAGTTTTTCTATTTTTTTCAAAATTTTCAAACATTTTTGCCTGAATTTCAAGATTTTCCTATAAATTCTAGCGATTTAGAATTAATATATATTTAGATTAACTTGACAGTTAAGCTATCACTAATAACCTGACTAATAATGAACGGAAAAACAAATGTTTTGTTCCAGAAAACAGTTTACTTTTCAATGTATGAGCCGTTAGCATTCGTCACTTTTTGCCAACGAAGTCTCAATTCACAAAAAGCTTTATGAAAAAATTCCGGTGTCAAAGAATCAAAAAACTCAGTAACTGCATCCCGCAGTTCAACTGGCGATTCAAAATGGTGTCCACGAAGATGCTTTTTGAGGAATCTAAACAGATAGAAGTCACTTGGGGCCAAGTCAGGTGAATAAGGAGGATGGCTCAATAGTTAAATCCGTTTCTCGTTAAGGCATTGGTTGTCTCCTGCGAGGTGTGAATCGGAGCATTGTCATGAAGCAAGTAGAGGGGAATGTTTTCGTGGCTTTCTTATTTTCTTCCTCGCTTCAGATAACAGATTGGAATAATATTCGCTATTGATTCTTACTCCTTTATCCGCAAAGTCAACCAGTTGGATTCCGAAGCGTTCCAAAAGACCGTCAGCATCAACGACCGGCGATGTGATGTTCCGGATCGCATTTTCAAAGGGCAGACTCGCCTGATTTTCGCCACTCTGCAGATTCTCGCTTACTTTGAGGCAGATACAAACTTAAAGGTTTTTCATCCTCTATAAGGATGCAGTTCAGAAACTGATCTCCGTGCATTTCGAGGAGATCCAAATTTGACTGTGCCGCCAGAAGTCTGTTCCTCCTTCATTTCAGGTGACAGAAACTTCGGTACGAAACGTGATGCCCAGTTTGCGATATCCAAGTCTTTCGATGATGTCATGACAGGAGTGATAACTGATTCGCAACTCTCTTGACAACTCATGGATGGTTATCCTTCTGTGTGCTGTAATCACTTCATCGCACTGACTCGATTTCCTCTTCCGGAATCTCCTGCGGCCGACCAACAGTTGAAAAATCATGCTCCACAGATTGTCTTCCGCGTTTAAATTCGCTTATCCAGAAATAAGCAGTATATATCGATGGAGCTTTGCTTCCATAAGCCAGGCTTAAGTCCTTTAGAATGTCACAATTAGCGAAGCAGATGATCAGGAGGTATCGTATCACACTGCGATATTCGACTAAGACACGCTTGTCACATCCATCATGAAAACTGATAGAACAAAGAACCATCGTTGACACGGATTTCTTAATGAATGCGTGCTGAATGAACTTCACTGATTGATATCGTAACACATGAAGCAATTAACAAAAGACGTGCAATATTCATGGCAAAGATATCCGTCAAATAAGGTACAAATCAAAATCAATCTAACTATAACAATAAGACAAATCGGATCTCGATCAATTCAGAAAATACAGAAATTCATGTTAAAATGTAAAAATATTTTTTAAAAATAGAAAACTGACCGGAAAAATTTCGGCGACCATATTTCTCATGCCTTAAAGACCTAAATTTACATCTGAAGTAGTATTCGTTATCACAGGTTATCTGCAAGTAGGTTAGTCCGGGACATTTTGGATCACACCACGTATGTAAATGGCAAACCAACCAGGCATCTTTGCTGACTGCCACCTGTTGCTAAATTCTTTGAATTTGGTATCAGGCGCTCAGGAACACCGATTAGGTTTCTGTGGGTAGGAGCAATTTCTTTGATTTGAATTGTTATAAAGTAATGAAAGGTGGCTATCTCAAGTCGGCTACATACTGCATATGCAAAAAACGGCTGCTATATATACGAGGAAATTTATTACGAGCATCACCACCTTGCAGATTCTAAATGTCTGGAAGCAAGGTGATAAATCCTCCGATAATTTCTCTTTTGATTTTCATCTTCCATTTCTAATCACACAGGACAATATCAACCGGCAGAGACATTTACAGACAATGCGCAACCTATAAAGGTTCGCCCGCGGATATTCATAAACATTCTCCATTTGTCTTCAGTATCAGATCAGGTGATTGCTGGCTCCTAGCGCAACGCGCTTGTACGCGCGTGCAAGTATAATCTGCCGTCAAGGTGAGTTTTGATTCGAAAATGATCACATTACAGCTGAACGAAAACTTACCATATGCACGATATGCAACGATCAGAGGACATACAAGCTCTAATGCCGTAAAAAGAAAGAAGAAAATAGTTGCTTTAGTAACTATGGGAGTTTTGTAACGACGAATTTCCGCATGGTGATACACTTCATACATCGCCATGATTAGGAAAAATGTGTATCAACAAATTTAAAACTACATTGTGTACTTTAACTACAGTTGCAATCAAATTCGACTCATTTTAACAAAAGAGGGACAAATCAGTCACTTAGTTTATCACATCAACGTTTTGTGCTGCTACAAAGAAGACGTCGATGATGTCATCAAGAGATAGATCCTTAAATCATCTATCAAGTTATCCAATTCTTATGATCTTCGTTGGGCTTGAGAATGTGTTTTGAGGCATGCGAAGATCTTGGATGGACAGACAGACACTTGATCTCAAACAGAAAAGTAGAAAGTTCGTCTGACAGTTCAAATGCTTATCAGGTTCGAAAAAAGCGTCAATCATTTCACAATAAAAATTGTGTAGGTCATAGAGCAAGAAAGTCAAAATCACTTGAGTGAATCGGGAGTCAATGTGTGTGACCTTCAACAAAGGAATAATTGATCTTTTCAAGGCAAGTCATCTCCATTTACAGATGTTTTCATTGGTTGTCCCTTCATTGTTTGGTTTGTCCATCAAATCCAAATTCATCGATTTTTTTATGCATACCTCTCGGTGATTGCAATTGACAGCCATAGAGTAAGTGCATAGTGGGACGTGTGTGAAGTTAACACCGCCACTCAGCACCGCCATCTTGAAAATGGAATGTGCCAGTCAAAACAACGGTCAGAATCGATCTAGATGGAGTGTGCCAGCATGTGCCACCCATTATTTTGAAAGAATTCCACCTAGTTTAGGAAAAATCGCTGCTCGAAAGTTCGACATGGCGGTGATGTGAAGTTAGCACCGCCACTAAAATTTTTTTTCCAAAATACACAATCAAAACATACGAAACACGCACAATAGATAGAAAACCATCAAAAACATTATGCCAGCAAGTTTCAGCACCTAAATCTCCGTACTTGCTGAGAAATTAGTCCCCGAAACCACAAAATGGCGGTGATGTGAAGTTAGCACCGCAACTAAAGTCTTTTTTTTAAAATACGCAAATAAAACACGCGAGACAAGTACAACTGAGAGATGATCATCACAAAGATTGTGCCCGCAAGTTTCTTCTCCTAAGACGCCGTACTTGCGGAGAAATTAGCCCCCGAAAGCTCAATGCGCTGGCGGTGATGTGAAGTTGGCACCGCCATCTTGAAAAATGCATGTGCCAGTCAAACCAACGATCAGAATCGATCTAGATGGAGTGTGCCAGCATGTGCCACTCGTTTATTTCACGAAAATCCCACCACAGTCGGTGGAAAACCAACCCGAAAGCTCAATGGCGGTGATGTGAAGTTGTCACCGCCAGTGAATGTTTTTTCCAAAATTGGGACCACTCAGTGGAGGTATTGTAAAATTTTCCACTTCAACATTAAACCGTTTGCTTACTGGCTATACAGATATCAATGCAAATGCGAATATCTCGACAGGTGAATACCGTCATGTGCCTGAACTGTTAACAGAAAGCTGAAGCTATTACTTCGTTCAAAACTCTGTAAGACAGTGAAGGCATTTGACGAGTATATGCAATGGCATAACTAGGAAGACTTACTTTCTTATTAAAGGCCATTGATGAATAGCATTCGATTCGTTTATGTTTCCCCGCTTGAAGGAGGAGAGTTCGCGACTTACAACGGCAAACTATTGGTAATAGTTTGAATTTTTCATTTGACCAACGACGTCCCATGATTGGTCAGTTTTCGGTTACCATATGATCAATATATCGATAAACATTTTCATCTGTTTGCCGTGGAAAATATATTCACGGCATGCGATTAATTACAGCCTGTACAACTTAAAACAAGAATGATTAAATAAATGTGTTTAACACACACCTGTGGAATTCTAAAAATTCCCGCAATTTTGTGCGGATCGAGAGAAAAGATAAAAATTTTCCAGACAATTAATTGGGTTATGCAAACCAGCCCTTCGAATTCTTTTCAAAACCTCGATGGGTATCCATCGTTAAGAAGGCGGGGTCATCCTCAATTTAATGAGAATCTGTTTCCACTGTAGGTTAAAACCTACTCTATGGTTTGAACGATGTAGTTTGATAATTCCTTTCCAAAAAGATTGCGCACCTTGGAAAGCATAGAGTAAGTATATTAGGATATCCCATATATCCCTACTCTATGTCCGAAAGCACCACAAACTCAATTGAGCATCATGCTTCTTCGATGAAGCAGTCTGACAACGCTGGAAATATGCCCTTCGATCTCCTAATGTTATTGCTTCAATTGTTCATCAAGATCATCAAATGTGATAAAGATGTACGCACATCATGACACTAATAATCAAAGAGGTTTAATAGGGAAACTAGAGCGGACAGAAAGGCCTTTTACCATAGAGACTGATGGCACAACGAAATTTAATGATAAAATTTCAGTTTAACAAAAGACTTTTTCTATCGGTTTGTTTTACCGACGATAAGTGGCTACTAACTAATTTATCAGTAGATCTAAATATTGAACTTTATGAGATGTTGTGAAGATCATCGAAACGAGAATTTATTATCATTGCACAGCAATTTAAGTAATAATAATCAAGTCATCAAGCATTAAGGAGCACTTTTCGGAAGACAAGTGGGCTAGTAGTAGTAAGCAAAACTCCACTTCTGGACCGCGCAAGATGGCGGCCACCGCTGCGTCCCCCCCCCTCTGGCACGGCAGAGTGTCGTGGTCGGCCGCCGTGGTGCTTCGTGTCTGAGTCCCCCCCCCCTCTGGAACGACAGAGGTTGTGGTCTGTCGTGGTGTGCCGGCCAGGTGGGTCCACGTTCACAACATGTTCGCTGACGTCCCCCCCCCCTCTGCAACGACAGAGTGTGAGACTCGGGTGAGTTGGTCCGACCGCCTGGTTGACGTGGGCGACCGTCTAGGTTGACGTGGGCGACCGCCAGGATTAGTCTTGAGGCTATAGTGTGTGATGTTTTTGGTGTGTAGCGTCCAAACGAAGCATCGGATGAGAAAACGGAGGTCAGATTCGGATTCAGCGTGAAATTCTGCATCGGTAGGGTGAGTTTCAAGGCAATCGGTGAGAAAAAATTTTCAACATTTTTCGAAAAACGACAGAGTTAGAATTTGGGACGTTTTGGTGTGTAGCGCCCAAACGAAGCATCGGATGAGAAAACGGAGGCCAGATTCGGAATCTACGTGAAATTTTGGGTTAGGAAGGATGTTTCCAGCGAAATCGCAGAGAAAAAATTTTCGGCTGACTCCCCCCCCCTGGACGGCTTGCTTCCAGTGGACGGATTTTGTCGTGCGATAGCTTGTTTGAAAGCTAAGAGTGAGACAAACTCAGTGAAAGAATCGGCTTGTTCGTATCTGTCTTCGTTCAAAAGTTAGAGCGGTTACAAGATTTTAGGTCGGAGCTCGCTCACCTGAAAAATCCTAAGTGTCAGAGTGACTTTGTATGGGTAAAATTTTGAAAATTTTCCAAAGTGTGGAATTTCGACCTGGGACCGTCACCAAAACATTTTTCATCAAATTTCACTGACCCCCCCCCCCCGACAACAATCTTCTAACTTTGGTTCTAGTGGACGGATTTTGTCTTACAGCTACTCGTTTGAAAGAGGAGAAAAAACTGCTCGACAACATTTTTTGTTGCGAGTCAATCGGACCAGCCGTTCACAAGTTAGAGCGGTTACAAGATTTTAGGTCGGAGCTCGCTCACCTGAAAAAATCCTAAGTGTCAGAGTGACTTTGTATGGGTAAAATTTTGAAAATTTTCCAAAGTGTGGAATTTCGACCTGGGACCGTCACCAAAACATTTTTCATCAAATTTCACTGACCCCCCCCCCGACAGCAATCTTCTAACTTTGGTTCTAGTGGACGGATTTTGTCTTACAGCTACTCGTTTGAAAGAGGAGAAAAAACTGCTCGACAACATTTTTTGTTGCGAGTCAATCGGACCAGCCGTTCACAAGTTAGAGCGGTTACAAGATTTTAGGTCGGAGCTCGCTCACCTGAAAAAATCCTAAGTGTCAGAGTGGCTTTGTATGGGTAAAATTTTGAAAATTTTCCAAAGTGTGGAATTTCGACCTGGGTCCGCCACCAAAACATTTTTCATCAAATTTCACTGACCTCCCCCCCCTGGACAGCTAGCTTCTATCTTGGCTTCTAGTGGACGGATTTTGTCGTGCAATAGCTCGTTTGAAAGCTAAGAGTGAGACAAATTCAGTGAAAGAATCGGCTTGTTCCTATCTGTCTTCGTTCACAAGTTAGAGCGGTTACAAGATTTTAGGTCGGAGCTCGCTCACCTGAAAAAATCCTAAGTGTCAGAGTGGCTTTGTATGGGTAAAATTTTGAAAATTTTCCAAAGTGTGGAATTTCGACCTGGGACCGCCACCAAAACATTTTTCATCAAATTTCACTGACCTCCCCCCCCTGGACAGCTAGCTTCTATCTTGGCTTCTAGTGGACGGATTTTGTCGTGCAATAGCTCGTTTGAAAGCTAAGAGTGAGACAAATTCAGTGAAAGAATCGGCTTGTTCCTATCTGTCTTCGTTCAAAAGTTAGAGCGGTTACAAGATTTTAGGTCGGAGCTCGCTCACCTGAAAAAATCCTAAGTGTCAGAGTGACTTTGTATGGGTAAAATTTTGAAAATTTTCCAAAGTGTGGAATTTCGACCTGGGACCGTCACCAAAACATTTTTCATCAAATTTCTCTGAACGAGGGGGGGGGAGGTCAGTGAAATTTGATGAAAAATGTTTTGGTTAAGGTCCCAGGTTGAAATTCGGAAGTTTTAAATTTTTCAAAATTTTCACCACACTGGAGCTCTCACACTTAGGAATTTTTTCACTTGTGGCATGTTACATGGACATGTGCTGGCGGACCAACTTCCCGTGGTCATATGAGAATGGTTCAGGTGTCATATTGTAAAGAATGATGAGACAAATCGTTTGCAACAAACCGCATGTCGCTACGATGAATACTTTCGGAGATAGAGCCATTTTAAGTTTTCTTCCGAGCATATATAAACCCCCGACAACGTAAGTCTGATCACTTCATCGAAAGACGAGGTAAGCGACGGTCGTCGCTCTGAGCTCCCGATATCGGGTGCAAAGGACTCTATCTTTTGAAGTAGGCAAGCTATCTTGCTACTTCAAAGTTTGTATGATAGAGTTTGATAGTGTCTTTACTACTGATAAAATTTTTTAAAAGTAGTATGAGTAGTAAAATGCGGAATTTTTTAAAAATTCTTAATTTTCACTTTTTTCAAAGTTTTAACATATAGACTAAGGTTTTCAAGTATCCTGAGTTCAAATATGCTATCAGATTTGAAATTTAACTAAGTCTAAGGCAGCTTTGAGGGGTTAGATCCCAGCTACTGATCACTACCTTTGACTCGGCGTTCCTGTTACCACTTCGGGGCAGTGACAATGATGTCTTCAGCTGTAAAGAGCGGGTATCGGGGAAGATCTCTCACTTCCCTAGTGATCGGTACAAGGCCTTCGGGCTGTCGACGGGATCGAGTGCCACTCACTACACTCTTTAGGAATATGACTGTACTACATGATTCCAAACTTATACAAATTTCATTATCTTACAGTTCACAATAAAATCTAACATGGCCAATGACAAAAATCGCAAATATCACATCAAAATGTGCTCTTGTGGGCGAGTTAATCGCAGTGCGGACGCCAAAGCTCATGTGAAGAAGGCGGGCACCGGCCACATGATTGTCTTGAATAGGGTTGCTTGCGTAAAGTGTAGAGTGCTGAAGGGTGATGAGGATGAGGTGCGTTTTTACAGAGTGCATGCTGACTGTAGTGGTGGTTTAGTGACTGATTTGAGATTTACGCAGTTGATTGTGGAAGAGAGGGAGCGAATGTTGGCGAATGTTGCGAATGTTGTTGAGAATGTTGTTGAGAATGTTGTTGAGAATGTTGTTGAGAATGATGAGTTGGCGAGAGCGGTTGCGTCGTTGGAGGGTGAGATTGAGCAGCGGAAGAGAGTGCTTGAGAGTGATGATGAGGATGATGTGGATTTAGATAGGGAGCGTGTGAGGAAGCGTGTGAGGAAGTTGAGCTCTTCGTCATCGGAGGTGTCCAACATCGTCATCACCGACCCCCCGAAGAGCTCATCTTCCCCAAAAGTGAAGAGTGGTGGGATTCGTATGCAGTCGGCGAGGTGGTTGAAGGATGAAGAGAAGAGACATGTTTCGCAGCAGATGGCGCATGAGTTGTTAGTGAATAAGTTTGAGAGTTTGAAGAAAGTGAAGGATGAAGTTGTGAAGGAGTTGGATGAGTTGAAAAAGAAGGATTTGAAGTCGAAGGAGGTGGCGGATGAAAACATTAGAATGAGGCGTTGTGTGACTGATTTGAAGAATAAGACGCGAGAGTTGGAAGAGAAGAATGATGCGTGTGAGAAGAGGGCGAGTGCTGCGGAGAGAAGAATGAGAGATGCAGAGGCGAAGTTTGAGGAGATGATGAAGGAGATGAGTGTGTTGAGAGCGAGGAATGTTGAGTTGGAGAGGACTGTGGCTCGGCGGGGTGATGAGAGGCAGGCGTGTGAGAAGTTGGAGCGCATGAGGGATGAGTGGGAACGTGTGAATGAGGATCGTTTGTTTGAATTTCACATCCCTATTCGGGACAATCATTTGGCCGGCGAAGTACTCGTAAACCAGAATTTAGACGAATCCATCCTATGCTACAACGGTCATCCCACGAAAAAATGCCTCCACGCCAGCTTACGAATGCGCGGTCACTTGCATAAATTTTCGATTCGGAAACGCGCGAGACTACCTAAGGATGACTAACTTGGTAAGTGAAAAGCAAATAAGATAGTATATCCTATTCTAATACATATCATTTTCATTGCAGATCTTTGCCCGCCTTCACCACCCCATCAATTTACTCCCGAGAACGAACCATCGGCTCTCTTAAGGGCCACCTAGGGGCAAGACATGATAGAACCTCCACGCGGTTTGCCCTGGGCAGTCTTCGGACTGGCGAATACTATCATTAAGTTGAATCTGCTATCAGTCAACTTGAACGTTGCGTCGCGTTAGAGGGGTATATAAACCACTGCCTCTCATTTCATTTCATTTCAATCATGCAGACGCCGAACAGTCAAGTTAGCTCTCCTCGCGGACCGCAGATAAGGCCGCGAAATTTATTTGAGGAGTTTGTCAGGCTAGAGGAGCAAGACAGAGTCCACAACAATCTTGCTCGGATTGGCAATCCGATGACAGCAACTGCTGTCAATCCAACGGAATGGTGCTACATTCCACTCTATACTCACATGCCAGTTAGTGTGGAAGTCGACAGTGCTACCAAAGAGAGAGTCTTTGACTCTCTCAGCAGAATTGGTAGGCTGTAGGATGACGACTCCCGAGAACGAACCATCGGCTCTCTTAAGGGCCACCATGGGGCAAGACATGATAGAACCTCCTCGCGGTTTGCCCTGGGCAGTCTTCGGACTGGCGAATACTATCATTAAGTTGAATCTGCTATCAGTCAACTTGAACATTATGCAGTCGATTGCTATCCCTGAAGCATTCTGATTCGCTGTTGAGCAATTCATTGTTGAAAACCCTATATAAGCCAGAAGATTGTAGCGCTTCTCATTCAATTTGAAGTCACGATGGAAGCGACATCTGCCGACAATATTCCCGTCTTCACTGATGAAGACAACGGCATTCCCGAGTTCGTCATCCTCGACGAGTGGGATGAGGATGAGAAGAAGGGGAAGATCAAGAGGATCGTTTGGACGGATGAGGTGTGGACTCCAAATACCACCCGCATCCGAAAGGTGCCAGATGCACCACCACGGCTTAGGCGGTATAGGGTATACGAGAACCTAACCGTCATACCTATTGACTATTCAAGCCAATAGTCATCTTGTTACTCCCGAGAACGAACCATCGGCTCTCTTAAGGGCCACCATGGGGCAAGACATGATAGAACCTCCTCGCGGTTTGCCCTGGGCAGTCTTCGGACTGGCGAATACTATCATTAAGTTGAATCTGCTATCAGTCAACTTGAACGTTGCAAATGCAGTTCGGTGTAATACTTCCTTTCGACGGGCGTTCCTGTAAAGGGCGGCGGTGAAACCCGTAGCTATGTATACCGCAAGGGACATTCGGCAATGGTCAATCTTGTTAAACCTCTCTGCGTCATGTTTGCAAGTGATTGCCTCTGTCTCAACGTAGTATGCATTCGCGCCAGGGCGACATTTAGCCAACTGTCGAAGGTTGCCTAAAACTTTCCATTGCATACGTTATGAGAACCATGAGTTCTACCTGTCTCTATCAATGAGACGAATTGATGAATGGAATGAAATGGGAGGACACTCACGCGCCACACGCAACATAACACACTTCTCTCTTCCGTAGTCTAACAAGCTCTTTACACATGGATCGCAGTCGATTGCTATCCCTGTATCAGAAGTGTAAGCTATCTTAATTTATTTGACACTATTTTATCTACCATCATCGTCCATATGAAATGTTTTTAGATTTACAAGTTAGACTAAGCGTGCTACTATTTCCAAATGAAAAAGTATACATGGTTAAATCATCCACTTAAGCCCATCCATAGTCTAACAAGCTCTTTACACATGGATCGCAGTCGATTGCTATCCCTGTATCAGAAGTGTAAGCTATCTTAATTTATTTGACACTATTTTATCTACCATCATCGTCCATATGAAATGTTTTTAGATTTACAAGTTAGACTAAGCGTGCTACTATTTCCAAATGAAAAAGTATACATGGTTAAATTATTCACTAAAACCCCATTCAAGTAAGTCAGTATGAAAGCAAAGATAATACGAAATAAACATTTATTATGGCATGTATTTCAAAAGGTCTTCATCGTCAATATCGTCCCAGAGTCTGGCTTCACATAGATTACAAAAACAGTTGAGCTGCTTTAAACGTTCTTCTGCAGCGTCCCTCACTTTCTCAATGTACGCCCACTCCGCCACGGTTCGCGGTTGGGAGTTAGGGGTGTACCACTCCCATATTTGATGCAAGTGCGACTTGCTGGTCATCTCCATCACCCCTTCGGCATCATATTGTAAATATTTCCACCGTATGCCTGTTAGGTCGGGCAACTCCTCTTCATCCTCCTCCGATAATGATAACTTTCGTATATTGTCGAGATTGTATGTCTTCTCCACCTTCGCCTTTCTTGGTGCATTTGGTGTAACGAGCACCTTTGCTGATGTATATGGAGAGGAGAACTCCAATGCGGTATTTGGTGTTGTTGGAGGACTTGTCATGTTGTCTTTGAAATGCTGACTTTGAATAATGATAACTTTAACATTTTTCTAATTCTTAAGTATACACAAGCAGCCAATCAGAATGAACATCCAATGAATGAAGAGGATGAAAGTATATAAGCAAAGTGACATTCAGGTCATTTCATTTAATCTGTGAATCATACAAGTGACGAACGCACGATCTCTCTCTTTGACTATTATTTGAGTGAAGTCTCTATCTTGTAGAAGTATCAACCTTAAACTTGATTTCGTTGAAATGGTAAGTTGAAAATTTCCTCTCATCTCCCTCAAACGTGTGACTAATAGCATCTTCCTCAATTTCAGGCATCAACTTCATCACCAACGCCCTCTCTTCTCGAGGAAAGTTTAGAGTTATTGAGTCAAGGTAGGTTGTAACACTACACTGAGGCTTGAACAGAGATGAAAGAATGATTTCTCTTTCAGGTGATGTGAGTTCCAGCTCAGGACTCTCGCGGCAAGGCAACGAGTGGGAATGTGCCGACTGCGGACATATGTTTACAAGGAAGCACAGTCTCCTTCGACACATCAAACAACGTGTGTGTCAACGCAAAGCGGTGTCAATCTCCGGAGGTGAAGTTGATTCTGACGATGACATCTCCTTTCCTTGCGATTTGTGCCCTCTTTCTTTTGATAGTCACTTTCAGCGATCTTCGCACAGACTTCAACACACGCATGCAAATGATCACTACACCAACGGTACCTCTACCATCTCCCTCATTAATGTTTCACATAATAATTTAGTACGCGACTACTGCATGGAGTCCAATACTCAAATTGTAGATTTTCCTGAGTGGCTCCTTCAAAATTCTAACATTATCGAAGCGCTCTTCAATAATTTAGACAATTTTAGAATGAAGGCGCTCATCTACCTTAAACTAAAATATATTAAAATAGATTTTCAAACGGGTCAAGTGACGGAGAGAATACAGTTTCATATTCCTTCCTCTTCCGCAACCGAAGTTGTAGACTGCGAGTCTTGGCTAAATTTTCACATTCAATGTTTAAAATCAAATGTAGATAAATTCAATCAACGCGACAGCGCTCTCATTTTTGATGGTGTGGACTCAGCCATATTCAAAATTTCCCTATTAGAAAGTCATGCAGCTCGAGGCACATTTAAACTTCCAAAAACGTTGTATAATAAGAAAGCTGTCATCAATGTTGATTGTAAATCACAGTGTTTCAAATATGCAGTCCTATCCATCCTTCACTATAATGATATCAACGCGCATCGAGATCGCACCTATAGCTATAGACAGTGGGAGGATGAACTAGACTTTGAAGGTTGTGATAGTAACAACATGAAAATCAAAGATGTAGAAACGTTCGAAAAACATAATAAGATTAAAATTGTCGTTCACGTGTGGGAGAAGGGGTTGAAGGGTGCCCGCTATAATTCACGTTCAACTTGTTATGAACGTGTAGTCAACCTCTTATTAGTAAAACAAGATGATAGCGAGGAATGGCACTACTGTGGTATTCCCAAAATCTCTCGCTTGTACACTCACTTGGGGCACTCTAAAAGAGGTGAACATTTTGTATGCGACCGCTGCATCCGCTCATTTTGGAGTAAAGATAAATTTGAAACTCACTATGAATGGTGCAAGCGAGGTAAATTACAAATGGAACGCATGCCCAAAGATAAAATATTTTCACATAGGGATAATGGTGACGAATTAAGTCCCCTGCGTGTCATTTACGCAGACATAGAATGCTACATTGATGATATCATCCACAAGCCAGCAGCCATATCCTGCTATGAAGTATGGCATGACCACTTTAGGAATAGACAAAACAAAATGCATACTTGGCAAGGTGAAGATTGCATTTCAAAATTTCTAGAATTTCTCGATAAAGCTGCAAAATTTCAACAATCATATGATTCCCAATTGCAGCGTAAGTCACTACATATGTCAGATGAAGACAAACAAAAATTTGAAAGTTGCACATCCTGTCCTAAATGTCATAAAACGTTTGATGACGATAAAATTAAGAAAGTGCGTGATCATGATCACATCACTGGTAAATTTAGAAACGCACTCTGCTCCAAATGTAACTTTTCACTTAGGTTGAGACGTCGTGTACTACCCGTCATTTTTCATAACTTTAAGGGCTATGACAGTCATATGCTCATAAAAGGAGGGTTGAGCCAGATGAAATCGTGGCAGTTTAATGTAATAGCACAAACGAGAGAAAAATTCATGGCAATGACAGCAAAAGTACCAGTAGATAAAACTAAAGAAAATAAGACAGTCTTCTTCGAAATAAAATTTTTAGATTCATTTCAATTCATGTCAGCGTCACTAGCTTCTCTCGTTCGTAATCTCAAGTTTCTTCCCCATAGTCAAACTTTGAAGAAACACTATCCAAACTTAACGGATGAAATAATCACTCGCAAAGGAGTCTTTCCTTATGCGTATTTTAGCTCAATGTCTAAACTAAATGAAACAACCCTTCCTTCCATTGACAAATTCAAAAACGATTTGACGGGTGAAGATTGTCCAGTAGAGGACTATGAACATGCTCAAGAGGCATGGTTAAAATTTAATTGTAAAACGTTTGGCGATTATATGATCGCTTACTTAGAATTAGATGTCATTTTGCTGGCTGATGTCTTTCAGGAGTTTCGACGAGTGGCATTAGAAGAAGACAAATTAGATCCTATCCACTTTGTCAGTCTACCAGCCATGTCCTTTAAATCAGCCTTTAAAATGACTGGTGAGACCATTCATCTCTTACAAGACCCGGAGATGTATAATATATTTGAGCGCGGAATACGCGGTGGTCTCACATTTGTAAATAAACATCATATAAAATCTGAAACAGTAGGTGATGATCATATCCACCTAAAGTACTATGACCAAAATAATTTATATGGCAGTTCACTGTCTAAACCACTACCTCATTCCGAGTTTAGTTGGTTAAATCAAAATGAGCTTGAGTATTACTCCAACCCTTCAAACATACTGAATATTCCAGATGAAGGTGATTGGGGATATTATTTTGAAGTGGATTTGATTTATCCAAATAGTATTAAAAATAAAACTGCTGATTTCCCACTCGCACCTGAATCTGGCGAAGTGACTGAAGATATGTTTTCACCATTCATGTCACAATTTCATAATAACTTAACAGAGTGTGGACAGCCAAGGTACAAACCATGCCGCAAACTTTTACTCACCCAATATGATAAGAAAAATTATCTCGTACACTTCTGCATATTAAAATTCTATTTAGAAATGGGCATGCTTCTAAAGTCAGTTCACCGCATTATCAAATTTAGACAGAAAGCCTTCCTCAAACCCTACATAGATAGTAACAGTCAAAAACGTGCACTCGCCCAAAATAATTTTGAAAAGGATTTTTATAAATATAAGAATAATAGTCTATTCGGAAAGACCATGGAGGATGTTAGAAAACGTATGAATTACAAACTAGTCGTTGATGAACAAAAATATCACAAATTGACCTCATCACCTCTTTTCATTGATAGAGACATCATCGATGAGGATCTTGTAGGTGTTAAAATGATTAAATCAGAAGTTGAGTTGTGCAAACCCATCTATATTGGGCAAGCCGTTTTAGATTATTCCAAGCTTGAAATGTATCAACTCTTCTACAAAATATTAAAACCATGCCCTCTCGTAAAAGAGGTTCGCTTGCTGGGTGGTGATACAGATAGTTTCTTTTTAGGAATTACCACTCAAAAAGATTTAAATTTTAATGAAGTAGGTAAGTCATTAGAAAAATATTTCGATACATCTAACTACAATCCCACTCATCCACTCTATTCCATACAGAATAAAGCCAAACTTGGTTGTTTTAAGGATGAAACAGCAGGAAAGGAAATAGATGAAATGATTCTCCTCCGTCCTAAAATGTATTCCATGAAACTAAAAGAATGTGCAGATAGTATTAAGCGTGCTAAAGGTATATCAAAATCCATTGTTCATAAAATGAAACATCGGTCCTATAAGAAGGCCTATAAAAATAAAACTATAACGTTTGTCAATATGACAATCTTAAAATCTCAAGTTCATACTGTGAAAACGTACACGTTCAAGAAACGAGCACTTTCAGCATGGGAGGATAAGAGGTGTTGGATAGGACATAACACATCTCTTCCACATGGACATCCTGACACAAACATACCTCCACCCAAAAGAATAAAACTCACGCTACCACATTCAGGAGATGTATTGACATAATCAACTTTAACTCAGTATTTTGATGTTGCTTTTTGTAGATATACATGGTTGTTTTATGTATCGCATGAGATCGTTTCTTCCTTGTGAATATATGCCTACAGTCAGCCCATTCCCCCTATATCTGTGAAAAGACTTTTTCATATACATATTTTTATTTCAATAAACATATCACAATGACTTCACTTTGTTTTCCGAAACACTAAAGTTACGAGGGATTTAGTATCTTTCACATGGATACACTCTTGTAAACCATTGGTAATTTTGATAGCAATAGAGGGTATAGTTTGTTTGACGACGGGATGATAGAAAATAGATTCAAACATCTTCTCGACTATTCCATATGAAGCGTCTTTATCATGAATGAAATCACGTAAAATGTATTCTTTTTTCTCGCCAACAGAAATAGGTAAAATCAAATCACTTTGAATGTAAAGGTGTTGTTCATGTTTATCAAGTGTCATTGGTGTTTCTATACCAATCGTATGCGCAGCAGCAAACACAGTTTGTAGCATTGAAAAGCCAAAGAGTTTTTTCAAATTTTTACTCAATTGACATTGAATGTCATCACCCAGTTTCAGAACAACGCGTTGTTTTTCAATTGAAAACGAAATGTGGTGTGTCTTTACATCATATTTACTTTTCATCACATGCTTCAACTTCTGTTGTATATAAGGATTTACTACATGAATGAAGCTTTCAACTGTATGATATAGACGCGGCATTATATTGATAGCAACTTTAGATTCTTCATAAGACTGGTAAATTTTCTTGATGCGATCGCCATAGATGTCCACCCACCATTCATCATTAACTGAATCAGCTTTAGTGTGATATTCATGAGAACCATACACCACACCGCTTCCAATAATAGGCGTATAATGTCTTACAAAATGACGCAAGGTTGGAGAGAAATAAACTGTAAGTTTGTCATTATATTTCTGAATAACCAACTTATTTTTGTCCGCCATAATTTTCTCTCCATACTTCTTACCCACAGTCTCATTCCATCGTTTTACTAACTCAATAAGTGATAAAGGTTGAACACCACGCTTTTTCAAAATGATGCGTTCTTCGCATTCTACAACATCTTCATCAAATATTTTAAATCTATAATGAAATTTGTTGATTCGAGTTGAATAAACTTTTTTAACATTTGCAGTAGCAATTGACGTTAGATGTAGTCCATGACCAAAACCAAGATGTGGATAGAATTCACTATCCAACCTCAGCGTAAGACCTTTAGTAAAAGAATGAAAGCGGAGGAACTGTCTCCCACTCCAATGATAGATAGTAAACTCATAAGCTTTCTGATTTTTATTCTTCATGATGGAAGTATTGCCACTGTTGAATGCCTTAATAATTTTCTCATTCCCAAATGGCTCATAAGAATCTGATTTTATCTGAATCCATTCATAGTTCCACTTTCCATCTGATGTTAAATTGTATGGGAACTGAAATGCATTATTCATCGTTATTCCATCATGGGTGCGAGGAGTCAATATCATTTCTTCCAAATCATTCACATTCTGAATATTGCTATCATAGCAAATACTAGAAACGCCAACTTCCCATTCACCTTCTAAATGCAGTGGCCGATTTAATTCTACTCGATAGTCTGATGGTTTATTTTTGGGAAATTTATTCATAGAAGCATTACTGGGCAAGTAGATTAGAAACGAGTCCTTATTTTCACTTTCCATATTATTCACATTGGAAAAATATATTAGCATACTTTTGCATTAACTCTTCATTCGGAAATGGAGTGTAATACTTGTCACAGCATCTTTATGAAAAGGAATCAACGCACCAGCATCATCATAAATGGCAATATCAATTTGTGGGATGTAGTTTGATTTCAGCTTTGTATAATGCACTTTCTTGAAAGTATGCTCAGATAAAATACTGCAGCTTTTTGGCTGGTATGGTATCATTGCTAGCAATGGAGCTTCAACATCTCCCACACGTACATCTTCACCAATATTGGAATATATCTGAAAATAGTTAATACGACGCGATAGCGACATGTCTGCGCTAGCTTTGGTTACAGTACCACTTTTAAAGATATTTTGATCAAAACCCAAAATGTCCATTAGAGTTTTATCCATAATTAGTTCAATACCTTTTCCATTTATAGTGAGAGACAAAGTACCTTCTTTTTCAGAAAATGAAATATGTTGCTCATTAATCACTTCATTTAAATAATCTACAACCAATTTAACCGAAGTAATAATGCGAGGCATCAACACTCTTGTTTCATGTAAGAAACCACCAAAAGGCTCTACACACTTTCTGTATAAAGATACGGCCCATTCTGTATCAAATTGATTTGACCTTTCACATGGTAAATGTTGCTTATCAGATTTTCCATGAACAGCTGCAGAACGATGTCGTAAGAACTGATGAAAATCTTTTGAACAAACTAATACTAGATCATCATCATTTAATTTGCTTATTGCAATATGATTAGATGATTTAATATAAGTCAATGTTGCCACTTGTTTGTCATCAACTCGAAGGAGATAATTAAATTTCTTCAATAATGTTTCAGGAGTCATGTTTGTCTTTCTTGGCTTAATCACAATCTTCTTCACCAACGTCTTCTCATTTCTTGGAATAAGATCTACATAATAAGCTTCCTCTCGATATATTAACTGTTTATGACCACTTATGTGGTAATTAACGTTAAAATTATCATAGCTTGTTAAGGCGCTAGCGAGGTAGCCTAAATCATTTCTTAAACTTGGACTTAAACCAACAATCCAATCTTTCTCAACTACATGATGTACATAATTATAATCATCATTGTGCGGAGTAAATTGGACAATATGTTTACACGCTTTATTCAAGAAATCATATATAAACTTTTTACATGATAAGAGATCTTTCTTTGGCCACTGTGGAATGTATACTCGGCACCCCTTTTCACATTGATAAGCAGCTGTACGCCTCATATTAATAGTCATCACCTCATGATCAAAAGTATAGACACAGTTGCTATAAACAAGTTGAGTGACACCCACTTCCCAATTCCCATTTAGCTGTTGTGCATGATCAATGGGAGTAGAAAAGAGTGCGGCTCGATTGCTAGTAAATCTCTTTGTAGCCGCATTGCTAAGCAAAATATGATAAAACGACATTTTTATATTGCTAATCTGCAACTTTGCATAACATCATGAAGACTTGGATTTTGGACTCTCTACAATATATCAGAGTTGATCGTGATGGAAACGTACATTTCAAAAATTCTCATGGTCATACATCAAGAGGAATTACATTAACATGGCGACAATTTGTCAACCTCAATGATATCATGAGGGATTTGGAATATTTTGAAACATTAAGATTCATCTCCTTGGGTGATCAAGTTTGGCTTCAACATTACAGAAATGAAATTCAAATCTACCATTCTCATTCCGCAAACTGTTTCTCATTTCGCAAATACAATTGGGAGAAGTATAGAAGATACATACATCGCTCCATCATGACATTTATTCGTCGTGAGTTCATCGCCCTACTATGCAAATCTTAATCAGATATGATTACCACGCACCATGAGTTGGAAATTAGATTCCCTACAACGTATTGAAACGGATCATGATCGAAACGTCTATTTCAAAGATTCAACTGGAAATGTGAGAAGAGAGTTTGTTTTATCTTATCGTCATTTTCAATCTCTACATCATATCATGAAGGACTTGAAATACTTCTATATGAAAAGACATTCACGTATTGGAAATCGCATCTGGCTGCGCGTCAACAATCGGCGAATTCAACTCTATCATTCCCAACTTCATACTAACTTCACATTTCATCAAGGTAGTTGGGAAAAGTATAAAAGGAAGGTACATCGCTCAATTTACTCATTCTTTCATCATGAAGCGCCATCGCTACACCATCGTCAACATTCTCCGTCGCTTCAGACTCTACACCAAAATCGATCTCACAACATTACGCCAACAGCTTCCAAACAGCAAGTATTACCCGGGCCGTCCTCAAATGTTAGTGGTGAAGATGAACAATTCACGGAATCTTCAACTCTTCCCAAATGGGACTGTACAGATTCTCGGCGCCCTTTCTCATTCATCGGCGCAGTCAATGCGCTTAGAGCTACAAAGACTACTACGTCGGATATGGAAGAGGGAGAGGTGTGTGATGTCGAATCTGACTGTGGACAATATGGTGATCTCTACTCAATTGAGTGACAGTCTATCATTTTTGAAGATTCGTACCAGCAGTTACAGTTTGTGTTATGAACCCGAACTTTTTCCTGCAGCTCTCATTAGTTGTTGGTTGCCTGTGCATGTGGCAATCTTTCATAATAGTAAAGTGATCATTACTGGACTAAAATCTCATGAACAAGCAAATATGATCCTAGACTATCTCATTGAGTATGTACGTACCCAGCGGATTGTAAAATAAAAAACAATTTTTCCAACATGATGTTTTTATTTCAAATCATGATAGAACTTACAAATCATTTTTTCATTAGAGGATGGATTACATGAAAAGTTTTGAATAACAGATGCAAATCGAGATACATGTAAACGTTTTAAGATGAAGTACAGTACAAAAGCACCACACGTTGATGAAAGTGGATGTTGTAGTATGCGTTCATTTCGCTGATATTGACGCGTATGTTTTCTCAACCACTGCTGTGTTGGTATATTTGGAGGTTGAGCAAGAGAGTCAAATAGTTCACCACGTCGGTCTTCTCCAATAAAGATCGCTTTCCAATGCTCACCGCCTAAATTCTGTGAATGAGTGTTTAGCACAATAAAGATGGGATAGTGATTTACTGCAGGTGGTAAGGTATCGAGTGAATAGACATTATCGAAAGCTTTCAACGTCGCTTCGTCTGCATTACGCTGCACTTTAGTCTTAATATCGTCAGCAGTCAACCAACTCATTAACGATTATACTGAAGAATCACGTCACGATACTTTGTAATTTCAATATTTGAATCGAAGACTGCATAAATTAATACATTGATCGTCTCAGGTAGTGTTCTTTTGAACGTCAAATCCAAACGAATATTATGAGGCACGTTCGCTTGACGATAGGGTGCACTAATATCGCTGTCAGCAGTCAAATCAAATGCATAAATAGTATATCCACTCTTAAACTCTTTCATAGTCAGTCCGTTGGTATCATCCGTATTGTAAAAGCCAAAGACATCCATAAAATCAACATAACTGCGCATAAATTGATCCGAAGCAAAATCTGGTTTGTAGGGTGGACCAGGATGACTCACACCATTAACACGTAAAGCAATTTCACTTAACTGATTGTGTTTAAAATTGAAAGGATTCTTCTTTATATTACCATTAAATGCATCATTTTCAACCATTGCCACCATGAGGAGCTTCGGTGCTTCCGATGGAAAGAGGCCATCTTTCATGAAACTCTTTTGATCTTTCGGAATTGTAAAGGTGAGAAGCTTTGTATGCTGAACGGGGTAAATGGCATTTTGGCGGTTAAGACCTTCAGCATGCCCTCTAATGACACTTGGATTCGGTACTACTCGACGAATGTAAAGTGCAATATCTTCCACATGAATTCTAAAATTGTCAACTTTAGCAAATGCATTCAGCGCAAATTCAGGCTTATTCAATGTCAGCTTGAGTCGCATGCTGGTATTACAGAGTAAAAACTTTGACTGTCTAAAGAAGTCTAAATTCAGCGGACCATATAGCTGACATACTCTACTATCTTTAATCATAGCAGATCGCTTTACAAAGCCACTGTTTGTTTCAACATCAAATTTTCCTGCTTCATCTCTGTACCATCCCATGGCTTCCATATGACTTTTTTGTGCTGCTGGATGAAACTGCGATACATGAGTGAAATATGATTTATAGGGATAATCGCTTTGACCACCTTCCACCTGCTGCTCTCCAATCGTTAGAGAAACATCGCGAAGTAATGTAGTCAATGGTAAATTGTTCAGTCCAACTTTATGTGCATCGTCAATAGCAGTTCCATCTGCTTGCTGAATTCTAAACCTCAAATCAAGCATCGCATAACTCAAATCTATGTAGTCATCACTACCACCAGGAATAACAAATTCAATGGGGCCAGCATTCTCAGCTGTTCGAGGATGATAATCTACAATACTTGAACTAAGAATATCTGTCTGTATGGCTTGTTGATCGAACAAACAAAAACCGGAAGTTTTACACTCCATGATTAGAAGTTATAGCAGCGTCGTCGTTTAGCGCCTGATGAATGATTAGAGCCTCTGCGACGTTTGCGTGAATGCCTTTTGACTGAAGATTGCACCTTACCAGCTCCGCGATGTTTCCTCCTTCCTTTTCTCATTCGTTTAGGTGATTTCTTTCCTTGAGTAACACCAGCAATGGTCTGCTTCAATGTTTTTAAACCGCGTTCCTTCCCACGATTCAACAAACTGCTCTTGAAACTTCTACCTCTGGAAAGATCACTAGCAACATCACCAGCAAAGCCAACGGCATTACTTAAAACATTTCGTTTTAAAGATCTACCGACATTGGATATGAGAGGTGCTACAACAGATTTCAGTGCACCAAGTATGCTACCTCCACGTTGGCGGCGAGCACCGATGTAAATTTGTCCTCCACCACTTACGTAGGAGGGTCGTGAATAAAATGAGGCAGTTGGATTCATAGCTCAAACCCTAAACATTGTTAGTTACAACTTTGCATGAATCACTGTCGATCACTTAGATGAAAGATGTCGGCACGACGCATCCAAGAGTTCATACTTGAAGGATAACCAGTCCATTTAACAAGACACCATTCTTCACCTTGCCGTTTTTTACATCGAATGATTTTCTCTACCAAATATGTTTCACTTTCAGTGACTACCTCACTCTCATCGCGGTAAAAGCTACCCTCAATTTCTTCATTATCGTAATCTTTCAACTTGTAGGTGGTCGGAGAGTCTTTTTGATTAATCCTTGATACTGTAAATACCTCCTCTGTCCAATTCGGGAGGTACCCTTTAGCAAAAACACTTTTCACTTTTGAGATACGAACTTTATCGCCAATTTTCACATCACTTTTCACATGAGTGCGTTTACGTTGGAATGATTCGCGCACTTTATCTACATTGTTAGCATTTACATCTACTGGTCTGAGTCCAATAGAACGATGGATAGAGTGATTGTAGGCATGGAGTGTATCTTGTAGAACCTTTGTCCAATTTTGTGTCAAGTTGGCAGTAAAATGTCGCCACAAACGATTTTTTAATGTGCGATTAAAACGTTCAACGAGTGCAGCTTTATAAGCGCTCTTTACACTAAACAACTCAATGTCATGCCTCTCAAATAATCTTGTCACATGCTGATTTTCAAACTCTTTTCCTTGATCACTCTGAATTCTTTTTGGAATGCGACCTTCTCGAAAAATTGTTTGGAATGCTTTTGCTACTCCTTTCCCTTCTTTAGTTTTTAAAGGTTGAGCCCACGCATAACGCGAGAAAATATCAATGACGGTTAAAATAAAATTATTGCCCGAGTTATGTTTTGAAATGGAGGCAACATCGCACAAATCTGCTTGCCACTGTTCATCGATGTCATGAACAATATAATGGCGGGTGCGGTACTTCTTTTTCGCTTGTTTGTGGAGTGTATAGGTAGCCTGACCCTTTAACCATCGTTTCACTTGTGATTGTGGAAGACCACTCGCTTTTGATAATTTCTTGATAGATGCAAATCCTGCCGGATGTTTTACATCATAATAGATTGACTTCAAACGTTCAGTCGATGACGGCTGACTCTTTTTCCTCCTTCTCATCTTTTTTCTTTCTTGCCTTTCTACATTTACAACAACTGCAGCATGTAGCGGTTTTGCGATCGTGTTCACATTGCTTAGGGGTTTCATTATGAGAGCTGGCGCAGCAAGTGCAAGTGACAACGACATTCACCTCTGGCGGCTCATTACATGGCAAGCAACACATCTGCTTCATATTAATAGTCTGAGAACATGTATTTCCTAGGAGGAGCTGTTTTACGTTTTCCTTTTACCAGTTTTAGTGGCGATGTAGATCTACGTCGAGTTCTTCCTCTTGTTTGCTTAGTGAGTGTGGGAGGGGATGTAGCAGGTGACGTCTTAAACCAATTTGTTGGCATTTTCATCGCCTGAAGCATTGGAGTAGTAGCCACTGTTGAATCAAGTTCTTTCAATGTCTCATTATTTAAAGCAAATTTTGGCACATTATGCTTTTTCATTAGTTTAAGTAAGTATGACCAACCAGGTGGAACATAGCCCTGACGGCGCTTTCTACGTGTCGCATTCTGAATCAAGTCTTCATAACGTGAAGCATCAATCACTTTATTTTCATCTGTAATGATTTCTCCTCTATCATTTACATTTGATGGGGTTCAATACTGTTTTGAAAAGAGTAGGATATGGCATGTTGCGCGAGATGCTAAAGGTGTAGCAGTCGATACAGAGTCACGCAATCTTATTCTTCAAGTTTTTCAATTGCTCAAACAGTTTCCGATTGTAATAATACAGCACGATGTGGATCTTTGATGTGAACATTTTGCTGATAATCTATTTCTTTCCTATACATTTGATTTGCAAGAGGTTGCTTTACTTGCTGCATGGCAGTCAATTGTACATATTCATCCTGAGGAATAACAATCATACGATAATAAGAACTCATAGTTTGTAGATAATCATGGGAGTTTTCAAAATATCACTTCGAAATCTAAATTCTTCCGGACACTCTTGCGTAAAGTCAATGAATAAGTAACCGTATGGTTTTTCAGTAGCTGCTTGGAAAATAAAAATTTCAATTAAGGCTTTTGATCCTCTGGGTGCAAACTTGTCGCGCTAAATTTCAAATTGACTTTTATCTCGCGGATTCTTGAAAATAGCATAATAGTGTGTATTCAGGTTTCGTGTACGAGCTTCTTTTCCATCAGGAAACAAATTTTGTGTAATATAGATGATAAATCACCTTTTATGGTGTGCTGCGCGAGTGAACATATCTGTAACATCTTTTGAATTCTTACTTTCTTTTAATAAATCATCCAATACAACAACATCATTAGACTGAAGTTTATCCACTGGAATAATTCCTTCATGTCGAATAAAGTTGCGACTTTGCACTTCCTGAAACAGCGACGGTTGATAAATACCATAACACCAAATCACTCGATTGATAGGTTCCTTAAACAACTCCCTTCTTTTATCCAATAAATTCAGCGTGAAAACAGTTTTACCTGCATGAGATGGACCTGTTACAGTCAGAACTTTATCACATTGAAGTCTGAAATCCATTTTATTACTTTGAGACTCAACATTTGCATAATTCACGCTTAGAGCCAAAGATATTTCCCAATAGGTTGCCCACGGCAGGAGCTATCATTGGAAGTATTGCTGAAAGGAAACCGCCCTTTTGTGTTAGAGTTTTCCTCTTTCTTTGAAGGGCGACTTTAGGATTGGAGATGAAACGCATTTTCGTAGCATATCGCTTAAGTAACTTTCGTTGTTTTGGCGCTAATTTCTTCGTCCTCAACTTCCTCACATGAGAAATAATTTCACAAATGAATTTATCGTTAGCATGTCGTATAGCATTGTTATCGATGATTTTGCTTTCATTCGTGGAGAGCTTGAATGGCTGAAGAAAACTTTTGACTTTTACGTTTCGTCATTTTACGTTTCGCATTTTCCGTGTTAGTCTTTGCTAAAACTATCTTTACACATTTGCATAGGTACTAATATTGCGACATAAGTGACACTCGAATATGAGCAATGTCACAGTGGTTACATTGGCAAGTTGAATGCAATTACGTTTGAAAACAGCGTTGACAAAAAGCATGCTTACATTCTCTTGAAGATGCGCTTTTCATTTCCATCTTTCGTTACATACATCGCAAACATAGTTTCACGTTACTGATGTCTATAGCACGTCTTTTTGGAAGACTATGAATTTGATTAAGCCTTTTCTAAATAATAGACGCATGTACAGAAGGAATATACTTCGAGAGTGAGCAGACATAGCTCGAAAACCAGTTGTGCTACAATCAAGTACCACTGCATTTTCAATTTTTCTTTATGGAAAGTTGAATGTGAATATCTGAAATCGCTTCAATCACTAGACTGCTACCATGATGGTTAAATGCGTTAAGACGTTCAGCAATTTTTATTCATATGTCTTTTTAAAAAATTCTTGGGCGTTGATCTACCACTTCATTGAATAAGAAGAAGCAAAATGGAAGAGCCGCCTTTCCACCTCTTTCCTTTCCAAATGACTAATTATTTTCGAACTAATCGCGCCTGATAATGTATCAGAAGAATGTATTCATAAACTCTCGAAAATCAGAGTGCTAGCATCCTCGACCACGGCTTCGCTGTCGGTCTCATCTTTATGAAATTTTATCACATAATCTTGAACAGCTCCTTATAAACTTTTGCTATGAAAAACGATAATGTTCCGCAATCGTGTTGAGAAAGACTGATCGCTTTAATCTAACCATCCATGCATGAAAACAACAACTCTTCTCATAGTAACATTTATTGAATAATGGTAACAGCATGAATTATAAATCAATGGTTTGAAAGAGATAAAAATAGTAAGCTGGTTAACTATCATAAGCGAGGCAAAGATAAACCTACAGGACTTATGCAAGTGTGAGGTAAGGAGGAAAGAAGCATTGGATTTATGAACGTAGCTACTACAACGGAACAGACAAAAATAGGAACACACAAATCCTTAAATACGGTTTGTGACTTACATGAAGAATGTTGATTTCCACTCTAATATCCCAAGGTGGGAGCCAAAATATCATCAATGGATTAGATTGGGAATACTTTCCGTGGTCTCCTCACGTACCAGGATATCTAACAAAAGATCGGTATTAACATTGGAAAGCTGCTAAAAACCACCATCGTTTAAAGTCAATAAGAAGAGCATCTCTCCCACAAGAAAAGCATAGTCTTGCAAAATATGTCAGATGTAAGTCCGATGAATGTGTTTTTCTCGCTCCCATCTGATCAACATTGGGAATCGCAGTTGGCGATGTTGATATTAGACACTATCAATCTGATATGTCCAATGGATCATAGCAATAGCAAAATCTGAGCCTCCTGTACCAGGTTCACCTCACAATCCATCATAAATGATGAATATAGAAGCCTTAAAACGGGAAATTTTCTCATCGAAGGAAACGTTCTATAACATATTACAAAATGAAGAAATGACATCGATGCTTTTTCAAGTACTAAATACACGAAATGATATGATGGCAACGAACGAAGTAAAATGTATCTAATAAGACCACGTCTACGACAACTCCAAAGCAACATAAGCGAATTGTCCATAGGGTAAGAGTTTAGGGAAAGGATTAGCAATTCTCCGTCTTTGATTAGCGTTTTTGATGTAGCATCTCTTCTACCGACTTGCGCTTCGAACCACGGCTGTTAAGGATTTGATCAATTAATGACCGTCCACGTTGGGTGGAGTCGAATATATAGGATGGATTCCATATGCATGGAGGAGAGAGGCTATTTTATTATCCTGTTTCGAAGCAATAATCTAGCCCATTCACTTTGAAAAGGATTTCCCAAGTACCTTCTCGCGAGCTCATCACATCTGATGGGTATTGAATGATCTCCCTCCTTCTTATAGTAAAGTACACCAATGTGATACCGGTAGGCAAATGCTGATTACCATCCCAAAATCTTTCTATAGGGAGTATCCTTCGTCATCTCTCGCCTTCCACGTTGGAGGCAAGAGGAGTAGGAATGTCCATAGTGTTAATGTCACGATACTCCATCAATAATAATCAAGTTGGTGCGAATGTACGGACTCCAACGGGGATCCTGTATGTAGTCACCAGACTGATGGGTGCATTATCTTGACATCCGTGAACGGGAGCATTCCCGTTTTTGCAGTACTACGCTATGATCCATCATGAACGCAAGGGCTTGTTTAAAAATTTACGCTGTAGCGGTGTAGGACTTATGTACCTTGGATGTTTCTTCCACTGGCCTCAGTTTGTAGATGTTCCCTGACCGTAAGCGAAACCGTGTAACGTTTGAACCGCCATTTTGTCCTTCTAGGGCAGCAGATGGAGTAGATGCCTAAAATGAAAAATAGATTTGTATAAAGTTTACGTTCAAGGGAGGAGAGGGAGGGAAGTTAGCGACTTACCATTTTAGTTGGATAATAGAACAGGGAACTAGAGAGAGAGAAAATGTGCTGTCCCGTCACTTCGTGTGATGATTCAAACGATGGAATGATTTCTCACTGTGGGAAGGCTCGCTAATTATTACGAAATGCTTGATTCTCATTGGATGATGAGCCTCATTGGGACAATAACATCAACGTTGATTCCAAAATCTGGTCAATCCGATTTTACCTATCCGCATAGCTTCGTTTTGAAGCTAGAGCCCAAAACGTCCCAAATTCTAACTCTGTCGTTTTTCGCCAATGTCCCAAAATCTTAAATGGCGTCTCACATCTAAACGAAGACAGATAGGAACAAGCCGATTCTTTCACTGAATTTGTCTCACTCTTAGCGTTCAAACGAGCTATCGCACGACAAAATCCGTCCACTGGAAGCCAAAATCGAAGCAAGCTGTCCAGGGTGGGGGGACGTCAGCCGAAAATTTTTTCTCTCCGATTTCGCTGGAAACATCCTTCCTAACCCAAAATTTCACGTAGATTCCGAATCTGGCCTCCGTTTTCTCATCCGATGCTTCGTTTGGACGCTACACACCAAAAACATCACACACTATAGCCTCAAGACTAATCCTGGCGGTCGCCCACGTCAACCTAGATGGTCGCCCACGTCAACCAGGCGGTCGGACCAACTCACCCGAGTCTCACACTCTGTCGTTGCAGAGGGGGGGGGGGGAACCGTCAGCGAAACAATGTTGTATGAACGTGGGAAACCCTCCTGTCCGGCAAACCACGACAGACCACAACCTCTGTCGTCTTTCCAGCGGGGGGGGGACTCAGTCACGAAGCACCACGGCGGCCGACCACGACACTCTGCCGTGCCAGAGGGGGGGGGGACGCAGCGGTGGCCGCCATCTTGCGCGGTCCAGAAGTGGAGTTTTGCTTACTACTTGGGCTACATCATGAAGAACTATCACCATCTACAGGATCCGTAATATGCTCAACTTGTATGTAGCCTGTCGATACTGCCTCTCAAGTATTTACTTGAATGATTATTTGTTGAAATAGAACATAATCTGCTAAAACACTAAACACAAAAATTAAGGCCCACATATAATTTGAATCACGTCAAGAAATGAAAGGCAGTGATGGCTGCTACAACGGCTGAGTCGGTCCAATTTTCGTTCTCGTAGGAATATCACAGGGACTGAGGTGGGTATTGATCGCATCACCAGTGAAAAGTAGAAAACACCTACACCAAATTGTCCACAAAAAATATCAACCATCTGAAACAAGATTCTAGAAAAAAATAAGAATTGATCACAAACAGGGTCTCTTTTAGTGTTTTGGAGTAGTTCAAAACTATAGGAAATATGCTTCCCACGAATGGGGTCACAATATTCCTCTAAGGCTGAAGGCGAGACAAGATAGAATCAGGACAAATGACTGTACATATTTCTTGCTACATTGAGTCACTTGGAGTCTTTAACAGCTGGGAAACACGAAGTGGGACAGCAGACATGGTGTAGTGTTGTAAAAGCTCAGCCGGTGCAATAGCCAAAACCAAAAGTATCGGCCCAGCCGGTGTGAATAGCCGCTGCACTCAAAACTGACTACATCAAACATCTAATCACAACCTTTACTTAAATTTTCAGCAATAACCCTATGACATTACCCATTGTAGCATAGCACGTGGCTTTATTAAAACTAACTAAATCATAACTCCTAAAAACCTGGTGTCCAAAAATAACTATCGCACGTAACCAACACAAGCAAAGAACCGCCACAAACGTTCCAAATGATAAGTAGGTTGATAAATTCAAATGCCTGAACCAAAAAGAAATCGTGCCCTCGCAAAACAATGGAGATAACTGCAAAAATGCAATTAGACCCCTGTTTTAACTCAAAACTTGTTAACGATTTTTATAGTTCTGACTTGAACGGCAACTAATCATTTATGCACCACATTATTTCTCGCGTTATTTGTGAAAAGAAAAACTGCGAGATCGTGATTCGCGTGAAACCCATTCAGAGCAGGTTGCAAAAAAGCAGTATTGTCCCTATACTCGTAATGCTTTTTTGCCAGTCTAATTAGGCAACGAGAGAGGTGCAACGATAATTGAATTATGTCCAATCTAGCTAGATAATGTTGTAGATATTGCCAACATTGTTTTCTATCAATGTTTCAATTGACTTCAAGAATTTCTGATTCACTGGACGTGCAAGCATGCTCAAAATTCAAGGGATATTGAGACTCATCTACTTCATATGATCTAGCTAGAAGTCACAATATCTAATCTATTCGTATAGTATTTTCATTATTTCATAAATACATCTATTTAATCATTCTTGTTTTAAGTTGTACAGGCTGTAATTAATCGCATGCCGTGAATATATTTTCAACGGCAAACAGATGAAAATGTTTATCGATATATTGATCATATGGTAACCGAAAACTGACCAATCATGGGACGTCGTTGGTCAAATGAAAGAATATCAAACGTCAACTATTACCAATAGTTTGCCGTTGTAAGTCACGAACTCTCCTCCTTCAAGCGGGGAAACATCAACGAATCGAATGCTATTCATCACTGGCCTTTAATAAGAAAGTAAGTCTTCCTAGTTATGCCATTGCATATACTCGTCAAATGCCTTCACTGTCTTACAGAGTTTTGAACAAAGTAATAGCTTCAGCTTTCTGTTAACAGTTCAGGCACATGACGGTATTCACCTGTCGAGATATTCGTATTGGCATTGATATCTGTATCGCCAGTAAGCAAACGGTGTACTGTTGAAGTGGAAGGAAAATTTTACAATACCTCCACTGAGTGGTCCCAATTTTGGAAAAAAAACATTCACTGCGGTGACAACTTCACATCACCGCCATTGAGCTTTCGGGTTGGTTTTCCACCGACTGTGGTGGGATTTTCGTGAAATAAACGAGTGGCACATGCTGGCACACTCCATCTAGATCGATTCTGATCGTTGGTTTGACTGCTCTTCTGATCGTTGGTCTCCGCAAGTACGGCGTCTTAGGAGAAGAAACTTGCGGGCACAATCTTTGTGATGATCATCTCTCAGTTGTACTTGTCTCGCGTGTTTTATTTGCGTATTTTAAAAAAAAGACTTTAGTTGCGGTGCTAACTTCACATCACCGCCATTTTGTGGTTTCGGGGACTAATTTCTCAGCAAGTACGGAGATTTAGGTGCTGAAACTTGCTGGCATAATGTTTTTGATGGTTTTCTATCTATTGTGCGTGTTTCGTATGTTTTGATTGTGTATTTTGGAAAAAAAATTTTAGTGGCGGTGCTAACTTCACATCACCGCCATGTCGAACTTTCGAGCAGCGATTTTTCCTAAACTAGGTAGAATTCTTTCAAAATAATGGGTGGCACATGCTGGCACACTCCATCTAGATCGATTCTGACCGTTGTTTTGACTGGCACATTCCATTTTCAAGATGGCGGTGCTAACTTCACACACGTCATAGTGGGTAGAGTGTCGACTCAAACAAGTATCTGCATGCATAGTGTTCGATGTCTGTAGTAATATCAACATATTTTCAAGTAAATTATGATAAGCTTGATTATGATCAAAGATATTTAATTGTTTAAAAGGGCCAGATGAGAAATAGATGCCTAAATTTGAACCCATTTTAGTACGGTCCTTTTCGTGGCAAAAAAAGCATTACGGCAATGGGACGAAATTGCTGTTTTGTCGGCTGTACGGTGTGCAATGCAACAGAAAGCCTTGGAAATGGCACATTATGTAAAGCACAATTCACTGATGCGATATGATAAGTTCCAAGAATATTCATTCAGTAGTTTCTCTGAAAACAATTGTTAAAGATGAGAGCGGTGATACAGCAATTTAGTGCAGTACTATCAATTTGGAAGAAAAAATATTCACTTGAAGACTAATGAGTTTTGACAAACACACAACTCCCTCTGCAGAATTCATGACTATTAACAAATTCAGTGAGAATCTGAATATCACACTGAGGAATTGGCTATTAATAAGGCTCAACCATGTCAACAACGCTCTTCGAGTTATTCACCAGGCTGAAACTACAACATAGATCCATGTATTGCAAACAATTAACAGAGGGCATTTTAGGTCCAAGTGGAATCAATCATCGGATGTCTGTCAATTTCAAAGCTGTTGTCAATGTGCATTGTTATAACATGCGTAATATGTTGTTTGTTTTTATTTGCTTAAGCCAATTTTATATCAAATTTTCTGATAATTCATGTATATTTTTTCTGTTGTATCGGGTAATTTCTTACCGCAAAATTACATTTGCACGTTAGATTATTGCCAAGCTTGGCAATCGCGTTTGGCGTGGTCGGGCAACGATTGGCACAGCAACGATGTACATGTACAGCTATAGCCAGGCTTTGTACTTACTACAAAGAAACAATCTGCAAAAGTAAAGACGCGGCTCATTTTTCTGTTCAGAAAATTCATTTAGTCATGTATTAGGTGAATTGTAAGTGGACTTCACTCTGCTTTTATCTGAGAATGAAACAATTGGTTTTCATTTGTGCTATTCCTATATGACATGCGCTCTTCAGATTTAATAATCAACTCACATAAAATAGTGCAATGAAGTCTAATTGAAAGAATTGTATCAACAGGGTGCTCTTATTGGGTTTTGCGACTGGGTTTTGCAAGACATCCGAAAAAGTAGAATAGACTATTATTTGCTTCAATTTGGACGCCGTTTTCAGACATATATAAAAGTTCCTTGATTTATTGTCAAAATGCGTTTTGGTTCTGTAATTACTAAAAAGAGGTAATGAAAAGGAACATTTGTTGCTCGCTTACAAATATTTTCAAATTTATGCAATGTCAGCTGATTTTCACTGGTTTCGTTGCACACAAGGTATAAAAACACGTCTATTTCCCATCTAGCCCTTTATAATATTAAATATCTTTGATTATGATGTTTTGGTCTTTCACGACAGCCTGTGATATGATCTTTCTTGTGAGTTTGTGATATGATTAGAAAATAATCTTATTATAACAAA
Source organism: Prostheceraeus crozeri (assembly GCA_907163375.1). Taxonomy (NCBI): domain Eukaryota; kingdom Metazoa; phylum Platyhelminthes; order Polycladida; family Euryleptidae; genus Prostheceraeus; species Prostheceraeus crozeri. Next base: position 15,606 of record CAJQUW010006345.1, on the reverse strand, counting down.
GCTGAGCTTCTAGTAATGGTAATCCATCTATAATTGCTAATTTAACAAACTCTATTGCATCTCCAAATAATTGACAAGAATTGGAGAATTTGTAGAATATTCTTTCTGTATTCCTATCAGCTTAATGATCAGTCAGATTCGTGTTTATTTCTCCAAAAGTGTAGAAATTCACATATCTCACAGGTGGTGCTTTATAGTCTCGACTGATGTTCATATTTAGTGAAATCAAAACTTTGGGATTTAATAAATGCTTAGTTACTACTCTACCTAACATAGAGTAGAGATATGTAGATAGAGTGTCGACTCAAAAAAGTATCTGGATACAATGAAATTTTTTATATGATCTATGAAAAAAATCAGTGTTTTGCGGAGATTAAGTCTCCAGTGGTCCAAAAAATTATTTGAGCACTTTTGAAAAAAGTCAAAATTTGCCAATTGATATACTACCGAGATGACTTTAATTAGCGGTGACATTGAAGGTTTAATGTTGAAAAATTGGAAAAGGTTCGGCGACGTTCTCACAAAATTATTTGCGGACCAAAGTGCAGTTGTGATAGCTTTACCCCCTATCCCTAAGAAGGGAAAGATCTGCCCTAACAGTTTTCAGAAAAATGTTAGAACCAAAACATTTATTGCATAAAATCATGCCCCCAAACTTTCAAGATCCCGAAATTCCCTCGCTGTCTCTATCCCCTTTTCAAGAACCCAACAACGCCAATTGTCATTTATTCCCAGATGCTCTATTTTGCATAACCTAGCAGAAATATGCTAACTAATGTATTTCCTACAGCTACTGTGCATGTCTTCTGTATACTGTACAAGCTCTGTATTTTTCATCTGTGTATCTGCAATGCATGATTTCCATTTCAAATGAATAAACACATATTACTACTACTACTTTCCTATTTAAGTAGTATCAAACAAGATGGATATCAAAAGGAATGAATATTTGATAATAAGCATCCTAGCTAAGCAGAAGTCAAGCTGATTATCAAGGGAATTTCATGAATTGTATTATAATGAAAGTCTTCATGAAAAAGTCGCAATATTATTGTTGCTTTCTTTTTGGCTGAAATCTCAAGTTTTCAATTTAATTTTCAGCGGCATGATTTTCTGATTCGATCACTAAATTCATGTTTCATTTCTCGAATCTTGATGTGGACCCATTTACATCTTTCAAAGTTAAATGAAGTAATTGTCTTTGATAAATACATGTATGTGATTTTGCTCTACCAGTTGCAGGTTGCTTGTGATATGATCACGCTTAAGAAAATACTCTTGAGGTTCAGCATGAAAGTAAAAGGAATCCATCGAATTGCTAATTTAGCAAGCACTAAATCTCCAAGGCTGTCATGAGAATCTGTCAAATACCATCATTCCTTCTGCATTACAATCATGATCACTCAACTCCGTTGTATCAGCAAAACTGCAAAAATTTGCATATCTCACAATTGGTGACAATGGCACCTGTATCTCCCTTGAGTTTATTCAATAAAATCGAAAGTGCATACACATCATAGAGTAATCATATATTTAATAAATGCGGAGTTACAACTCTACCTAATATATCTACTCTATGCAACCTAATATATCTACTCTATGGTCGATTCAAAAAAAGTGTCATAATGCAGTGAAAATTTTTATGTTAAAAGATTCAGTTTTTGCGGAGATTACGTTCCTGCCGTCCAAAAAATCATTTGAACAGTTTTAAAAATCTAAACTTCTGCAAATTTATATACTACCGAGATGAAGCCACTTTATGCGTAGTATGAAACAAGTTGGATATCAAAAGGCATACGTTGTGATGTGACACAAGTCTTATGGAAATGATGAGATCTTATTGTGATTTTCGGCTGAGATGTCATGTTTTTAACTAAATTTTTAATCATATTTACATTTTATGATTCACTAAATTTATGTTTCATTTCTTGAATCTGAATGGTGATGTGGACCCATTGACATCTTTTAAAGTTAATTGAAATCATACTTTGATTATGTTATCTTGCTCTGCCAGTTGCAGGTAGTTAATTGTGATATGATCACGCTTAAGAAATACTCTTCAGGTTGAACATGAAAGTATAATAGCAGTCAATCGAATTGCTAATTTAACAAACATTGCCTCTCCAAGGCTGTGACACGGAGGATCTGTAGAATTCTCATTCCGTCTGCATTACTATCATTATCAGTCAATTCCATGATAATTTCTTCAAAACTGAAAAATATCAAAAAATTGCATGTTTCATATTTGGTAACGATTCCAACTGTCACAATTAGTTCATTAATAAAATCGAACACAGGTAGATTCAAAAACATTTCTGTATAGAGTGAAAATTATGTATTATATGAAAAAATTCAATTTTCTGCAGAGATTGCGTTCCTATGCAGTGGCGTATCCAGGAATATTCTGCTGCGGTACAGCATTGACTAACATGCACGTACATGTACATTGTGCATTGTATACATAGTCTATTTCAGTCGCACACCAATGATTTATTTTTATGATTCAAGACGCATCAATATGACGAGTAATAAAAAAATAATATGATAAAACTAACATGCATGGCTGCTGATTTATGTTAAGCAGATAGCATCAACAATTCCTGAAATATTTTATGTAAATTTTTAGTGAATGTCTATTTAGCTTAATTAAACGGTAAATGTATGTGAATGATATTACGTTGCTAGACTTAATTCACAGAGGAAATACGATGATCAATTGAAATAAAACAAGTTTTTGTATATGAGGATTTCCATGCAATATAAAAAATACAATAAGCTCTGGGTAACCACACTTTTCACAACCTCTTTGGTTTCAACTTCATGAAATCATAATCTATATAACTTTTTATGATATGTGACCTGATGATAACGACGCCCAGTCGTTGAAATGTATATATTATCTTATAAAAAAATTGGCTTCATAAATAGCAACAACATTGCTTCAATTTCCCACTTTAGATTATGAATTAGGAAAGAAAGTATAAAAAGAGCAGTTTAATCCAGGCTTTTCAACTGTTTTGTTAATGTTGTCCTTTACAAAATTTGCACTCACATTCTGCGATATACACGGTCCAATGTCTAACTCAGTTCATAGCAAGCTAATGCACACAACTACACTTGACTGAATGCGAGCACATCTCATGAAAAAATGATTGGTTCAATCACGCTACAGCGCTCAAGCTAAGAATCTCTTGGCGTTGATATCATCCAATGAGAGCTCAGGAATGAGATGTTTAACTACGGTGCGTGAGATGTCAGAGAGATCGCAGCAAGCATTCAAAATCTCAATCGAAGATAAGCTACACAAGTATCATAACTCGAAAGAGGAGTATAGCTATAATCACTTGAGATATATGATTGAATAATTATCTTCTTGATAACTCTAATTTTTCCACGTGCTGCCATTGCAGCACGTGCAGCACCCTAAATATGCCACTGTTCCTGCGGTCCAAAATATATAATTTGAGCAGCTTTTAAAATTTTAAAATGTTCAAATTATTCCTTTTTTTAGATGCTATCGAAATGAAGCCACTTTATAAGTATGCCTAGTATGAAGCAAATTGGATATCAAACGAAATGAATATTTCTTAACAAGCATCTTGATTAAGCGGAAATTAAGATGATGAAGCTGATGATTAAGGAAATTTCATGAATTGCATTATAATGTCAGTCAACCCTGCAAGTCTTCAAGGAAAAGTTGAGAGCTTCTTGACTGAGATGTCATGTTATAATTCAACTTTCAGCGGCATGATTTTATGATTCACAAGGCGTCGCATATTGAATCTGAATAGTGATGTGGACCCATTTAAAAGCAAATTTTAAATGCATTTACAAGCAATGGTAACCCAGCGAATTGGTGTAGTGTAACAAACCATATACCCTCTCCGCCTCCCCAAGATATCATGACATGGAGGATCTGTAAATTACTTTTCTTTCATCTATTTGATATCATAATCAGTCAAATTCGTGTGAATTTCTCCAGAAGTGCAGAAATTTGCGTATCTCACATGAAGTAGGCCTGCTGGTCTCGACTCAAGTTCATTTAGTGAAATCGAAACTGCATATATACGCATTGGGGATTTAATAAATGCTGAGTTACTACTTGCTACTCTACATTATATACTAACCATGCTTACTCTATGGGTAAGGGCATTATTAACCCATACATCTCTGATGTCGAGCGCCGCTAGACATGAAGTTTTATGTCTATCACACGAATATTTCAATTTGAAAATCTCGCTCTATGAGCCAATAGATATCCAGATAAGATTTCCAGCGGAGCGAATAAATTTTTTTTGAAGAATTCGGAATATGCCGAGTTGTTGCCTATGACATATTTATATGTAAAAGCAATATTTTTGCAGTGTGGAAGCGCAAGCAAATTGTATCAACACGGAATTTCTACGGAAATTTTGGAATATTGTCAAGTCTTATAGAGAGGTGTCAACTAAGAAAGCGCAACTTTTTTTGACATTTCTTTTGTCTTCATTAATTCTAGCCTGATGGAGTGGATAAAGAATATATTCTAATAATATATATTCTAAGAATATACACGTATATCTAATTTTCCTTGTTGGGGACGACATCTATTTCGTCTCATTCACAGGCGACATTGGTGATTGACTAAAATTAACTTCCTGTCTCAGTAATCATGATCTACGAAGAAACCGAACTGCTTTTATATTTAGGGATTCGCTCAGTAAGCTGAGTTGGCGCCGTTCTCCAGATCGTCAATAATGCTCGATGACTGCATGCCCGAGTGACCTTTAATGTAGAAGGTGTTATTAAAGGGATAAATCCTGGGATTACACTTTGGGATAGCAGCTTCACTTGATTTCCATTTTTCATCTGAAGGAAAGGATGGAACGGTCAATTCACGTGCCGAGAATTGTTAATGGTTTTATTGTCATTCTGCGCTAACTTTCGATGACCTGGATTCGCAGACTATTCGTTCATTTTCCTCATCGACTAATCGCGCACTCCCAATATTTCGAGCTCATACAAATCGAGAGTTATCTTCTTAATAGCCGAAATTATGGAGCAAATATTTCGTCAATAGCACGAGCACTTTAAAGCATATAGTATGTCTTTACGCATTACTTAATTTGTGAATATACCAATAAACGTTTATCGAGTGAGTCCTAATACATTGTTCTGCCTTGAACACTTACGACACAACAATAAAGAAAATAACGCGGTCTGGAAAGCCCACCTCGATCAATGAAATCAATAAGATTCTGCACAGTCGCGTTCATGAAATCAAACTTGAGATTTTCAGGCTCAGACGAATCTCCAGTTTCTCTCAAATACAACTCATAACTTTGACACAATTTACAGCCGCAAACATAGTACAAAAAATTTGCATCATTCATCAATCCAAGCTTGATTAGGGACAATCTCATTGACAGATAATTATCAGACCAGGTTCCTTCAATTTTACTGATATTTTGCGTAAGTTTATTTAAAAGTCTAGTGAATGGCAAGCAAAGAATTCCTTGCGATAGAACTGCTCTGTGTGCTGGTGCACTGTAGCGAAGACAGAAAAAGAAAACACAAGTAACCCTGTCGAGTATCGTCGAACATTTTTGTGTTGGAAAAGTAGGCGAAGTTGCTCTAGAATAAATTGAACGGAAAATGTCATCAGAAGTGTTATCCTAGTTCTCTAGATACTTTTCAAGATTCACTGCGGTAGACTCTATACAATCATCCTGGGAATCCAGTTATCAGATGTTTCAATAATGCCATAAGATTGATAACTTGCGAAAGAAGATTAAGTTTTCCACCATTGCAGCAGTGAGAAAGCTTCGGTCTTTTTACCATGATCGGTGACATGAATTACATGGACTAGAGATTTGATCGGTGACATGAATAGCTGAAATGATCCTCGTGAACTGAACAGTCAGTGCCTCAATCTAATATGAAGCGATCGAATGTCTGTGTTTGGTTTTTGAAGTAGATAAGCTTGCAGAATTTTCGTGATCCAATCATGTTTTAGCCAGTCTAACGTTCATTACTCGTTTTTTCTTTCCTATTCCGTCTTCTTTTGAAGAGCAATCGATGAAATTCAAAAGTATGATGGAGCACTTCAACACTGGATGGCAGGTGTGTGTGATTTAAATCATTATTAATGCTAGAATTATGCAGACGTAAGAATATGATTCGGCTTCATACATGTGAATCCTATTTTCTATCATATCCTCATAACTATGAGATAGTGAAGGTTCAATTATTTTACATTTCAAGATAATGCTTGATGAGCAACGGAAGTATGCCCTGTCAGGATTAGAATTAGATCGATAAAGCAAATAAATGTAGCTAATCATTTTGATGATTTGAATCTTTGTAATCTCAAAGTATGAAGCTTCAAGCGGCCAGATGTCTGCTTGTAAAATAAGGTGCCAAAATCAGCTAATTGATTTTCACGTAGATGTCTATTCAATTATAATGCTAATGTAGGCCTACAATATTTCACAAGAGCTACCTGAATATTGCCATATGGAAACTTAATTAAGCTCTTATTGATATTGATTTGCAAAAACGTATTCAAATGATGTCTCAAAATGTAGGTAATGTAGCAATGAGACAAACTAAGACCTCCATGAGGTGTAGCCTATTGAATGATACATAACCAAGAATATATTGAAGTTGAAAAGAGTCGCGCGATTATTTTGTAATCGCACGATTAATCGTGTGAATTTCAAATAGCTGATTAATCGATTAATTGCACCCAACTCTGATAGGTAGTCTTTGGCCTCCAGCTCTGGACTCGTTGCTAGCTCCAAATTCGATAAAGAACTAATTGTTCGTATGTGGCAGCGCAGCTGATCTGAGAAAGACGGACACTCACACGATGCATAGAAGCATAAATCTGATCGCCGAAATAATGACAATGAAACCAAGCCTTTATTTTGCCAAGTTGCTCACTCAGTTTAGATTTATTGTTTAAAGCGAACGATTACTTCATCAAGTCTTAGTAGTAGGGCTAGCCACCACGAGACATGTTTCGGTATGTTGGGCCTCATCGATCGTTGGTAAGTTCGAACCAGTGTGATTGGAGCTAGAGGACGTGCAAGCATACCCTCTATCTACACGGCCACCGGGCCATCTGTTGAGAGCGTAAATTAGCCAGGAAGGCATTTTTTTAACGCAGGCACGGGAGGGTGAATGCGGACACCCATCGGAAGGACCCCTCCTCCTCATATCAAAATGCGGCAATATCAAAAGTCTGGATTAGCACGAGTATTATACCGGGAAGGTCGCAGACATTTGTGTGAGGAATGTTTCCCAATTTTCCCAAACGTTCGATATTTCCCGCGATAAATCCTGCTACAAATTCAGTGATAAAGTAGAAGACAAAAGCCGTTTATTAACATTATTTTACATATTGTTATAATCAAAAATTTTCAAGCATTCTACAATTAGTTTCGGTTTCTATTTTGCTTGATTCGTTAGACTTAATCTGCTCATATCGGTGAGTGTGGAGTTTAAAAGCTTAAATTGAAATGGTCTCGGAGACTGTATTGAACTGTTTTATGACCTATTAAGTGAAGATAAAAGTGAATTGTTTTACCTATTGAGTGAAGACAAAAGATGTGAGATATTTTTGTTCATCAAATACAACATTCGGATTCCAAACTCAGCATCAGTGGAGCGATTGTTCACCACAGGTGGGAGTGTTCTGACGCCAGAGAGGGCGTGCCTCAGTGAGAAGAATCTTTAAACACCTGATGTTTTTGAAAGGAAACCTCTACCTCCTCAATAGGAAGTTCAAGGTGCCAAGGGGGTTGGATGAGGAGGATGATGAATTGCTTTATATTATTTTATTTGTGCTAGTGATGATGTGATGTGACAGTGTTGTTGATTTGTATATTGCTTTAAAGTGACAAAATGTTTATTTCGGGTCTTTTAGTGTTTGTATTTTATACAAAGAAAGTGTGAAAAAAAGGCTTCCAAATACATATAGCCTAAGTAGTTAAATTAGAGTACCCTAAATTTTGGATTTATCACAAGATTTATCGCTTTATCGTTATCGGACTTAGAGGAAAAATGTATCGTTTTATCGTTATCACTTGATCGCAAAATTTATGGCTGCCCACCACTGGAAATTCCTGTAGCGGAGTCTTTGCTTTAGTACGCCGTTGACTAAAGCGATTCATCAGTCATCTGTTGTTCGATTCGATAAATCCTCCTCCTGGTGACGTAGACATTGTTACTAAGCTCGTGCGCTCGAATCCCTGCCAGGTAGACAGCAAAAACCTGCTGTCTCCATGTCTATCTTGTTTTATTTTTTACATAGTAGTCCTACTTGATTTGTTGCAACTACTTGCTTCAGCAATTCAAGTCTGTAGCCAACAGACTGAAATTCGGCTCGACTCTTAGTGTAGATGAGCAAATAATTCCTTACAAAGGCAAGAAGTCTGGTGGTTTGAGACAATATAATCCTCAAAAGCCCAAAAAATGGGGATATAAAGTGTTCTTGCTTTGCGGCGAAGGAGGACTGGTGCACAATATAGTATTCTACTCCGGTAAGCATGGATCTTCATCGACAGCAGCACCCTCGCCAGACATCGGCAAGTCTGGGCAAGTGGTCTTGGACTTGATTGAATTTCTACCTAGGGGCATTTGACAACTGGTTCAATTCGGCCGCTTTGCAAGATAAACTCGCCAGAGATTACGGTTATTATGATTCAGTTCGGGGACGTTGCGGTATGAAGTTTTTCAACAGATTCGAGAAAATGAAGAGCAAAGGGCCGGTGGATTGCACGAGGAATTTCGCTGCTTGCAAGACAATGGGGCTGTTCATTAACTAAAATTCTGCCGACAGAAAATTAAACCGATTTAATATTCTACCGGCAGAATATTCCGCCGACTTAATGAACGACGGTATAACACCGAAACCGACTGAATATTCTGCCAGTTTCGGTGGTATACCGTTATTCATTAAGTCGGCTGAATATTCTGCCGTCAGAATATTAAATCGGTTTAATTTTCTGTCGGCAGAATTTTAGTTAATGCACAGCCCCAATATTAATATCCGTGCAGTGAAATGTTACGACAATAAAGCTGTTCATCTTCTAAGCACATTCGTGGGCGCGGAACCAACCCAGGAAGTCTCTCGATTTGATCGTGCTTCTAAACGTCAGGTGAATGTGGAGTGTCCGGCTATTGTACAAACTTACAACGAGTCGATGGGATACGTGGATGAGATGAATCGCTACAAGATGAATCGCCTTGTATCGCACAAGCTTGCACTGCAACGGTCGGTATTACCTACGGATTTTCTTTCATGTCATGGATATGGCTTGTGCTAATTCGTGGCTGACTTACATGAGAGACTGCGGGGATTGTGATGAATCAACTCGTCTAAAACCCTGTTTCAAATTCAAATCGGAGGTGTTCCGCCAAAGTCGTTGCCTGTTGACACGAATTTCCATTACCATCCGTGTAGGTCGCATCCTTTTGGCAAGATGAAGCAGTGGCAGCAAAGCGAAGAGAAGGGAGGGACGCGAATTCTTCAATTTCCTGCAACAAGATGTGCGGGCCTGGACGGCTTCGGGAACATTGGCCAGATAGTGTGCAAAAAATCTGCCGATGCAAGAACCAACTATGCAGTTCAAAAAGACATTCTTCATGTGCAGCAAGTGCAAGCTGCATCTGTGCGATAACCAAGGAGAGGAACTGTTTTCCGAGTTTTTTCACAATGTCTAGATGATCAATTCTTTACTGATGACATCGATCTGTTCTATATCGATCTTAGTAATTTGAATACATCAGTTGATGGATACAGCATGAATTTTGAAAAAAACCATGCAAAAATCATGTGGACTCATCGCAGGATGGGAAATTTCTGGGAAAAAAAGCTAGTTTAGGCCAACTGACATCTATTTTGTAAGCTAACTTGTAATTTATAAGAAAAATGTGGACAATCATTGTATGATCAGTGATGTGGAAAACAAATCAAAAAATCATTCACCCCTATAGCAAAAGTAGGTCTACATGTGGGACTAGGAAATGAACATCATGAATCTAGATCTATCGGTGCATAGGCCCTAACAGGGTATGCAGGAATAATTTGATGGGATGGAGAAGGGTAAAAATCAGTTAAAACAGCTCATATTCTACAGAAGGCAGTATAATAATAGTTGGTGGGCACTATGAAATCGTCCGAAACTTACAGCATACAAATGATGAAGCCAGGTACAGACATCTTACATTATTCCACGAGCGCCTACTACAACAGTTTAGTGTATTATAATGCCACTAAACTCCTACAGCTCACAAGAGGTGACCATTATGTTCAGAGACTGTTATTTCTACTTATCAATTATAGTGCACAATCTTCCGGAACTAACAACTCTGTCGAATATGAAACAGACCACATCTGGTTGCTGAGTTCTAAGTTTTGGTTCATTATAATGCACAATCTACCACTTCTTTCGACCACCGGTGTATTATAGTGAACAAAACTTCAAGGTGAGGGTGGGACCAATGGGTCAGTTTGGAGCAAGCGAACATTTTCTTGCATTTTGCGTTTTCTGCCTAATCAAGAGGACCTGCTTGATGGCATTAGTAGTTAGAATTTGCGGACGGTTTAAGTTTAATGCTAAAATGACCAACCATTCATACTTAAATTTTAAGCACTTTTCACACTTTATAGAAAATGGCTGTATTATATTCGATCACACGAAAACCAGCCGACAACTCCACAACTGTAAATCATGACGTTTTCAAGAAAATACTTCCCGAATTTGGAATCCACTATCGGCCTTGCTTATTGTATGACATCACTTTGAAACAAAAATATATTTTTTGAAAATAATCACGAAATTGTCATTTTTGTAAAAGCTATGCGGTTTTTATTTAATTTGACAGTCTATGAATATTGAATTAGCACTGTAATTTGTGAAATGCGATGAAAAATCAGAAGAAAGAGGTTGATAAGAAGCTTTGGGTACTTCAAAATTGGTGAAAATTTTTTCATTTTTATATGCTAATTTTTTAGCATATTTTGTTCAATGAAAAAATGTTTTAATCAACATTCTATTGTTTTTTTAATGACGCCAAGAGAAGCCGTTGGAATAATACAGATAGATGGAATGTGTGTTCATAGAAACATATGTAAGCGCAATTAAAATTAAATACATTTCGTAGAGCCTCTGTCGCTGGATTAAATATAGAGAAGTAAAAGTGCTTAATTTTAATAATATTTTTATTATAAATTATTATTATTTTAAAAAATAGTCTACCTCATCAAGTAAGCCCACGATCAACACTTCCACCTCAAGTTGGTATGCCCAAAATAGTAGCAACTGCCTGAGGGGGCTTCCATTGAATTCCTGTATTTGCTGTTTCCGGTAACATGGGAATAATATCGTTCATTCCTTGCTGTTCGTCTTTTGTCACTATCTAAAAATCATGATCATCTCCCCCCCAAGGGTGTAAACCCCCCCCCCCCCATATATATTATCCCCTACCCCCCCCCTCAAGTCTCCTGCAAAGGACATATTACAAAAGGCGGCTTCATATTAGGATTAGCTTGAATTAGCTCTCTTCCTTTTTGAGCTGTTCAAACTAGGTGAAACAATAACTGATATATCTGAATCAGTTATTCATGCCAATACATTTGAAAACAAGATAACCCGCCGACGAATTCATTATTAAAAGAAAATAATACTTATTACAAAAGACAATAAAAAACAAATTTTCACACGAGCCGTATAGAGGTCTAATGTTGGCTAGCTCCAAATTCCGACTGCGTCCCTTTGCTTTATTATTGAAAGCCCTTTCTTATTTTGGGACACAAACCTGTACTAAGTTCCAAAAAAGGATTTTGCATATAAGCCATTTATAACGAGGTAGCTTCATTCATGTCAATTTCTACGAATAGATAAATTTCATTGCTGATCACTTTTCTTTCAACTACCATATGCAATTGTTCGAATCGGTGTGTTGTACATTTCTATGACGTCCATGTAAATCATGTTATCGCCTATCAATTGGCATCCTACATTTATCCATTTCATTCGGTCGTCACACATTACTAGAGAACCACGAAAGCGCTCGTGATAAAATTTTTCCTTCGTGTACAACCATCACATTTTTCTTAAAACATGAGGTTGTTGGCGAGAATCCTTTTTATCAATAAAACTTATCCCTGATGGCACATCATCATGAGCAAAAATTATGGTAAAAATTTGGCCAGGTGATTGTGTTTGTGAAAGCCGGTTGGACGGAATCTTGAAACAAGTTGCAAGAATGCATCTGTTTCTGAGTTGTATGCAAATAATTTGATAAAACTTTTTCCATCACCTGCTGTCCTGCAATGACCAGTACGCCTTGCAATTTGCATTATAGACAAATATTAGTAATTAATTAAATAATTAAATTTTAAGCAATTTCTAAACTTTTTACTTTTTTTTTAAGCACCTTTTAAATTTTTTTTTTTTATTTTTTTTTTTTTTCTTTTCCCCAATTTTATACTTTAAATTTCTTTTATTTTTTTTTGTTTTTTTTTTTTTTTTTTTTTTTTTTTTTTTTTTTTTTTTTTTTTTTTTTTTTTTTTTTTTTTTTTTTTTTTTTTTTTCCTTTTTTTTATTGTTTTTTTTTTTTTTTTTTTTTTTTTTTAAATTTTTTGTTTTTTTTTTTTTATTTAATTTTTTAATTTTTTTTTATTTCACTTTTTTTTTTTTTCTTTTTTTTTATTATTTTTTTTTTTACACTGTTTCTCCAAAATTTCATATACCTTTTTGTTTTTTATTTTTTTTTTTTGCCAACTCGTTGCAACTATTTTGTATTTTTTACACATACAATTTTTTTTATTTTTTTTTGTTTTTTTTATTTTTTTTTTTTTTTTTTTTCTTTATACATTATTTTTTTTCTTTTTTTTTTTTTATTTTTTTTTTTTTTTTTTCTTTTCTTCAACTTTTATTTTTTATTGATTTTTTTGCTTTTTCTTTTTTTTTTATTTTTAGTTTTTTTTACTTTTCTTCAATTTTCTTTTTTATAGTTTTTTTTTTTTTTTTTTTCTTTTTATTTTTTTTTTAATTTTTACATTTTTTTTTTTTTTTTACTTTCAAAATTTTTTCTTCTTTTTTTTTAATTTTTTACAAATGGACCCTTTCTCTTTTTTTTTTTTCTCACTGTTATTTTATTACTTTTTACTACTTTTATTCTTTTTGTTTTTTTTTTTTTTTTTTTTCACTTAAACTTTTTTTTTTGTTTTTTTTTCCCTTTTTTATTTTTTTTTTTTTTTTACTTCACTTTTTTTTTATTTTTTTTTTTCCTTTTTTTTTTTTTTTTACAAACACTTTCTTTTTTTTTTCACTTTTTTTTCCTCTTTTTTTTTTTTTCTTTTTTTTTTTTTTTTTTTTTGTTTTTTTTTTATATCCCTACTTTATTTTTTTACCCATTTTTTTATTTACTTTATTTTTTTTTTTTAAATTATTCCATTTTTTACACTTTTTTTGTTTTTTTTTATTTTTTATTTCTTTTTGTTTTTTTTAAGCTCGTTTTTTGTTTTTTAAGCACTTTTTTTTTTTTTTTTCTTTAAAATCCTTTTTTTTTTACTTTTTTTTTTTTTTTTGTTAATTCTGTTTACCTTTTTACTGTACTTTTTTTCCTTTGTTTTGTTTTTTTTTTTTACTCTTTTTTAATCTCCAAAAACGAAAATTTTTTTTTTTTTCTTTCTACTTTTTTTTTTTATTTCTTTTTTCTTTTTTTGTTCTTTTTTTTTTTATTTTTTTTTTTTTTTCTTTTCTTTTTTATTTTTTTTTTATTTTTTTTTTTTTTTTTTTTTTATTTTTTTCATTTTTTTAGTTTCATTTTTTTTTTACAATTTTTTTTTGTTTTTTTTTTTCTTTTTTTTTTACATCTTTTTTTTTTTTTGTTAATCATATTTTTTTTATTTTTTTCTTTTTTTTTTTTTTAATTTTTTTTTTTTTTTTTTTTAATTTTTTATTTTTTTTTTTATTTTTTTTTTTTTTTTTTTTTTTTGTTATCTTTTTCATTTATTTTTTTTTTTCTTTTTTTTTTTTTTTTTTTTTTTTTTTTTTAATTTACTTTTTTTTGTTTTTCAAATTTGTTAGTTTTTTTTTTCTTTTTTTTTTTTTCTTTTTTTTCTTATTTTTTTTCTTTTTTTAATTTTTTTTTTTTATTTTTTTTATTTTTTTCATATTTTTTTTTTTTTTTTTTTTCCTTTTTCCATTTTTCTTTTTCTTTTTACTTTTTAATTTTTTTTTTTTTTTACCTTTTATCCTTTTTTTTTTTTTTTCTATATTTTTTCTATTTGTTTTTTCATTTTGTTTTTCATATTTTTTTTATTTTTACAATTTTTTTTTTCAAATTTATTTGATTTTATTTTTTTTTTTTCCATTTTTTTTTTTTTTTTTTTTACTTTTATTTTTCCATTTTTTTTTTTAATTTTTTTTTTTTTTTATTTTATTTATTTTTTTTATTTTTTCTTTTATTTCTTTTCTTTTTTTCCGTTCTTTTTCTTTTATTTTTTTTTTTTTTTTATTTTTTTTTTCTTTTTCTTTCATTTTTTTTTTTTTTTTTTATTTTTTTATTTTTTCTTTTTTTTTTTTTTTTTCTTTTTTTTTTTTTTTTTCTAAACTTTTTTTTTTTTTTTTTTTTTTTTTTTTTTTTATTTTTTTTTTTTCTTTTTTTTTTTACTTTTTTTTTTATTTATTTTTTATACAATTTTTTTAGTAATTATTTTTTTTTTTTTTCTTTTTTTTTTTTTTTCATTTTTTTTTTTTCTTTTATTTTTCTTTTTTCTTTATTATTTTCTTTTTTTTCTTTATTTTTTCGTTAGTTTTCAGCTATTTTTCAGTAATTTTTTCAGTTATTTTTTTCTTTTCTTTGTTCTTTGTTCTTTTATTTTTTTCGTTTATTTTTTTCTTTTTCCTTTCATTTTTTCTTTTTCTTTATTATATCTTTTTCTTTTACTTTTTTCTTTTATTCTTTTTCTTCTTTTCTTTCTTTTTTTTTCTTAATTTTTCCGTTTATTAATTTATTTTTTTATTTTTTTGTTAGTTTTCTGTTAGTTTTCAGTTTTCACTTACTTCACAGTCAGTTTTCAGTTACTTTTCAGTTAGTTTTCAGTTAGATTTCAGCTAGTTTGGAGTTAGTTTTCAGTCAGTTTTCAGTTAGTTTTCAGATATAGCTTCCAGTTAGTTTTCAGATATAGCTTCCAGTTAGTTTTCAGTTAGCCTTCAGTTAGTTTTCAGCTAGTTTTCAGTTAGTTTTCAGTTAGTTTTCAGTTAGTTTTCAGTTAGTTTTCAGTCAGTTTTCAGCTAGTTTCAGTTATTTTTCAGTTAGCTTTCAGTTAGTTCTCACTTGGTTTACAGTCAGTTCTCATTTAGTTTTCATCTAGTTTTCAGCTAGTTTTCAGTTAGTTTTCAGTTATTTTTTCAGTTAGTTTTCAGCGATTTTTCAGTAATTTTTTCAGTTATTTTTTCTTTTCTTTTTTCTTTTTTCTTTATTATCTCCTTTATTTTTTTCTTTTATTTTTTCTTTATTTTTTTTGTTTAGTATTTTTCTTTTACTTTTTCTTTCATTTTTTTCTTTTCTTTGTTCTTTGTTCTTTTATTTTTTTCGTTTATTTTC
>CAJQUW010006344.1:0-29687 GCA_907163375.1 Prostheceraeus crozeri | reverse complement strand
AACAAAAAAAAAAAAAAAAATAAAAATAAAAAAAAAAAAAAAAAAAAAAAAATAAAAAAAAAAAAAAAACAAATAAAAAAAAAAAAAAAAACAAAAAGAAATAAAAAATAAAACCCACCCACCCCCCCCCCAACCCCCGACCCTCCCCCACCCCCCCCGCCCCCCCCCCCCCCCCTCCCCCTCACACCCCCCCGAAACACCTCAACACCCCTAATCCCCCCCCCCCCCCCCCCCCCCCCCACACCCCACACCACCCCCCCCGCCCCCCCCCCCCCCACCACCCCCCACTCCACCACCCCATCCCCCACCCCCCACCCCACCCCCCCCCCCCCCCCCCCCCCCCCCCACCCCCCCCCCCACCCCCCCCCCCCCCCCAACCCCCCCTCCCCCACCCCCCCCCCCCCCCACCCCCCCCCACCCCCCCCCCCACCCCCCCCCCCCCCCCCCCCCCCACCCCCCCTCCCCCCCCCACCCCCCCCCTCCCCCCCCCCCCACCCCCCCCCCCCCCCCCCCCCCCCCCCCCCCCCCCCCCACCCACCCCCCCCCCCCCCCCCCCCCCACCCCCCCCCCCCCCCCCCCCCCCACCCCCACCCCCCCACCCCCACCCCCCCCCCCCCCCCACCCCCCCCCACCCCCCACCCCCCACCCAACCCCCCACCACCCCCCCCCCACCCCCCCCCCCCCCCAATATCCCTAAGAATACCTAAACAACACCAACACCTACAGGACCCAATACCACCGTACCCCCCCCACCCACAACATGAATCAAAAGAACATTAGGACCTAAAGCCTATTGTGGTGCTTACTGTATTTACTTTTTAAACCATCGCCCTTTTAACACGTCTATGGAAAAAACACTGACCTTCTTTCGAACATTGGATGCTTACGAGAAAGATCAAGAACTCATTCAAACCTACTTGTCCTTCAATGATAAAATTGTCTATTCCTATTTGTATTCTACATTATCCCATGTTTTGAAGTCAATAAAGAAATGAATCATGTCAATGATTATATTTTTATTTCAGACAGAGGGTAATACTACAAGGTTTTGTACAAGGTTCAGTCACTCGTGATAGCACACTATACACTATACACTATTCACAGAGTTTTTCCGTACATCATGCACGATAGACAGTCACTGTTGAAGCAATGTCTTGATCACAAAGGGGACAAGATAACGTTTCAAAGGGATTATAACATATAAAACACATAACATTATGAGAACATGGTAAAAAGAGAAGGGACCGTTCCTGTTTAAAACACAGTTCCGTTCACATAATAATTGAAATGTCTCTTCTTCTAATTTCTTTCTAAAGTTACTTTTATGGGAAGAGTTATCTGACACATCCATTGCAAATCTCACTGTTTTCACTCCAGATCGCGCCAATGTCATTGTATTGCAGTGTGGCAGGGAGACATCCTCTATCCACCTACGCTCCAAATGGTGATTCATAGCATGCTCATGGAGATCCATGAGTCGATCCACTAATTCACCAGCAGTGATCTTTTCATTGAGATGTGTTACAGTTTCTATCGCTTTGAATGAATATCCAAGGTCTCTTGCGACAACCCACGACGTTGGGATACTAGTTGCTGTCCGATTCATTGAGGGAATCTCCTTCGAATAGGGATTTGAGAATGTCTTCCACCAACGATTCCGCTTCTGCAATCGATAAAACACCCGTCACAATCACACTTCCGTTGGAAAAGAAGGAACAATGCAAATTACCTTTGCGTATTAACGTTCCGGGAAACAGCTCGCGCTCGTTGGAAATCACTGATGACGATGGCAACTGTTGAATGGTTTGCATGCGGTTTTTTGTATAGTTCCATTGACATTGAACGGTGCAGGATTTTGTGATTGGGTCGCTCACGTCCAATCCGTAGGGGGTGAGTAATTGGCGCATCTCTTTACAAATACGATCGTAGGTTTCCAGAGAGTGGTTGCCCAAAATTTGGATACACCCCCGTGGAAAAATCTGTACAGCGACCGAAGAGTTCCATTTCCAATAGACTCGACAAGGGCGTGATGCTCGGTATGTGGCCAGAGGGAGTTGCGGTAACAATGTCTGCAGTGGTATTGCGGAGGATGCTCTGAGCTCCACCATGCGGTTGCAGATCCTTGACATTTTTGAGTGCGGCGTGTAGATACCCTTCTTCATATAGGCGATGGTTACCGTAGGGAAGGCTCCGATTGGGTAAATACCAACACCGCTTGTCCTCCCAGATACTTAAGGCCTTCTTCACTTGCGTCACCGTTCTCATCTCGTGGTGTTGGGATTGGAGGAGGGTTTGTGACACTGTGGTAATGGAATGTTTTTCAAATGCGTCCACATAATTCTGATGTTTCACTTGTCGCTTCTTTGCTTGACACACTCCCTTCATGCGACAGTCGTGGATTTCTTCCTCATTGCCTTTGAGGACAATGTAAGAGTATATCTTGGCACTCAAACATACAAACTCCTTCACCCTATTCCCCACACACTCGTCCTTGAAACATCCCAAACGATTCGCATTCTCGGTACGTCTCTCTGGATGACTCACGGGATAATTTGAGGTATCGAGAACACCTTTCGCCTCCGTATCAATAAAATTTGGGATGTTGTCAAACGAACGCAGCACTTCTTCGCGTGTATACCGGCTGCGGACTTTGAGGAAGAAGGAGTCTGTGTCCCCACCAATGAGTTCCACTGAGGTGCACGTCTTGTTGGCTTTCCACTGGTCAAACAGCTTGTACATAATAATCTTGCTGTTGTCCAGGATGCATTGCCTGATATAAATGGGCTTGTTCAAGTCTACCTTGATCTTGCGCACATTCACCACCACGGCTTTGTCGCTGATGTTGAAGAAAGATTGGCAATAGGGATGACGTGTCCATTTGCTAAACACATTCGGTGATCGTACAAAATAGTGCTTCACATATTTCCGCACATTCTCCATCGTCTTGCCGTACAGTGCGTTCACCATCAACTTGTGGAGATTGCGGCGCATTTTCGTGGTTGCCTTGGCGCGTTCTTGCGTATGGTATTGAACATGGGGGCGAATATACGGTTGTTGGTTGAAGGAGATCCCGTAATGAACCTTGGTGATATGTAAGCCCTTCTCCACATAATACTTGAGAGCAGCGATATGTACCACATACTCTTTGCGATTTTCGTGCGTCATCATTAACTTGTTGGCTGAGTGAAAGGGTTGGTTCCCGTTCAACTCTTGCCATAGCTCTTGCATATAGGAGACATGTCCTCCCATTTCGCCGTCCCGCGGTAAGGAGCCAATGGTAAATCTTCCGTGGCATCTTGGACGTGTGGGGGATACTCCAAATCGACGCACAGTACATGACCCGTGGTGCCATTGACATTGTATCGTCTCACCCATTCGTCGTTGATGTCCACCAAGACCTCCGGTCGTACCCAGGCAAAACAATCCTTCGGCAAAGGTCCCATCATGGCCGCACCGTATAAATTGTTCGCATCTATATAAAACAGGTGAGTACCTTCTTCTGCTTGCGCGCGGTGTTGATTCACAAATGTCATCCCTCCACGAATCCCTGCTTCAAACACGCGGTACATATCCACGTCATGCAATTTCTCCAACTTGACCTGTGTCTTTTTAAAGAAAAATGAATAGGTCAAGCCAGGTGTGCCGAAATAGTGGATGGGGTCCAATGCAGACACGTCGCGTATTTCACTTCGAAAGTGTTCGAAGATGTCTGCGAGCAAGGCTACATCCACTGTCAAATAATAGTGGATATAATCTTCAAACGTGTTGCACCCCGTCTCTGTCCACGCCTTTTGTGCCACAGCATACTCATCCTCTTCCAACTCCTTCTCACTCAAATCATTGTAAAATGCTTCCTTCGGAGGCAATTGAGTCTCGTGGATACGATCCCAGCAGTCAAAATATGTATAGGGAAAATATCCTTTCCGAATAGATGTGTGATCGCAATTCGGATAGACGTTGCTCAATATGTGATTTGAGTGAGGAAAGTCACTGATGGTCGTTGACAAATTGTTTAGAGAGTCTTTCAAAAACTGACATGAATCGATGAATCGGAGTTTAAATATGGTAATGGATGGCATGGGAAGAAAGATAGTCACTCCCAACGTCTTGTCTCCTGACACATAAATGGGCTCGATCCTATACTTGTGATCCAACTTGGTAAACCCTTGTACAATCACCTGGTGACTGTCATATCCCTTCCAATTGTGAAACAAGATGTTTAATGTGGTCCGGGATTGACGTCGTCGCATGTTACATGCATTGCACAGGGTTTGTAGATATTTGCCCGTGATATGATCGTGGTCTCGCACCTTTGTCGTAGGCCCATTCTTTTCACCTTGCTTCTGAGGTTTTACATCACATCCGCACATGTTACATTGAGCTGTCTGTTCATAGTCCCGCATATCATCCTCCGTCAGCGTCATGTTATGCTTCGTCTCTTCCATGTGATTAAACATCGACATGCTCACCTGTCTGATGTGTGTAATAAAGGCTGGAATGCAATCGTTCCCCTTATGGATCACCACCGATTCTTTCATGTCCAGGGCCGGATGCCACACCACATAGGATCCCACATACGCTGCCGTATGCTTCTTGGACACGGAATCAAATATGCTCTCAATGTCTGCATACATCACAGCGAGGGGTTGAGTGGTTTTCGCGTGGTCGATAAATTCGTGCGGTTTCGTATCTTCCGGGGTCGTTTCCATCTGAAAAAATCCTCCATCGCATTTGGCTTGATGTTCCAGACGTTCTTTGTGCGCCATATCCTTTGTCTTTCCAAACTTTATACCCTTCTCGTAGAAATTGAATCGTAAACTACATAACTCGCATGTTTCAAAACGTTTCACTTGCGTTTGGCTCATGTTCCGATACCACATGCGAGCACATTTCTGAAAATCCGTCACGTGAAGAAAATGTCCAGACTGATCCTCCATATCGTACCGCGTCACCATCACCAGATGAACGATGCGTGTGTTCTCCTTCACAGCTTGACGGACCGGGTATAATTGGCCCACAAATCCTTTACTGTCATGTACGTGGATACGAAGAATGACATTGTTCTTCTTTTCAAACTCCTGAATATCCCGTGTATTCATCAACCCCTCTGACGTCATCATGGAAAAGTCTAGATGATAATATTGATTCAAATTCAACTTGCGCACTGCAGGAAGCTCATTCTGATAAATGTCATAGGATGTCTTGGTGCGGGAATCAACACGTTCACGTCGAGGAATGCGATTGTCTTGGTAGGCAAGTGCATAGAGGACACTGTCTTGAAAACAATGTGATGTATACGTGTTGCGCTGAAACACACATATACCTTTGCAGAGCTTGATATCTCGGTGGATAGGAATCGGTGCGCCCATGCGAAAATTAGGGAAGGAACTTTGTTTGAACTAGTAACTCCAACACTTCCTTCACCGCAAATCCTGATCCGTCTTCTTGATAGTCTTCAATAAATTCTTCAAACTTTGACACCATGTCACGGAACCATGTATCAAAGTTACGTGCTTGGACGCCTTCGTGAATGTATGAGGGTGTGGTGATGTCTCTCACTTCCTCTTCGCCCGTCGACATATTCATCTTGGCAAACCTGAGTCTCATACTCACAAACACTTTCACATCCTCGTGGGGGTGTTGTTGCACAATGACACGATACAACTCCGCATACATTGAATTCAAATATACCTTCCATTCATTCGTGGCTTGATGAGGGGTAAATCGATAATTATGCCCGCGACCGTCCATGATACGTTCTTCTTCCACAGCTGCACCGCCCTCTTGCATGAACTCAAACAGGTAGGGACACAAATGTTCATCCCATCCTTCCGCTTCAGCATTCACCGCTAAATCACAGTAGCGACACCGTCCCACACACGCATGCTTATGGTACGCCTCCACGTCGAAACTTCCGTCGCAATCCAAACACAGCAAGTAATTGTCATCACCATAATTAAACGCGCGGCAATCGTGTTCGTCTCCATACCATTTACAGCATGTCCAACAATAGTTGCGACCCGTCTCCGCTGCTCCATGAGCAATACAGTCTTGAAACCGAGAGAAGGACTGACGGCAGAATTCACACGCGTACTGCATGGTTAGAATGAGAATGATTTTCTCTGGCAGCGCCTTCCTTATATACCTTGCTGTGACTCATCACACGTGCTCGGCGCCGCGTGCTCCGATTGGTGCTCCGTGCTCTTACCCCAAGTGCGCCGATGTGTGGGCGTGTGCTCCGTGCTCTGATGCGTGGGCGTGTGCTCCGATGACAGAGCAGAGCATGTACTTAAGTGCAAATGCGGTGGAAAGGGGCTAGACTGTCCTACTTATAATAACTATATTTTCCTTCGTACTTTTGCAATCAGAATGCATACTTGTACTTGATCTTGAAGATCTTAGTGTGATACACTGAGCGACAATATGCCGTTAATTAGTAGCTTTAAATTTTTTATAGCAGTTTTCATTGTGTTAAAAGAGATATTTCAACACTCACCTCTTTCTCAATCGCCTCGCCATTCTCGGGATGAACACAGATTATGAAAATATATTTTGAAAAGCATTGATTTAAAGAAAATGACAATATTTCGACATCTAACAGAAAATTCAAATACTTTAGTCAACCGTAGGAGAAAAGTGCACATAGCCATCTGAAGTTGCAACATAAAAAGGTTTTATGAGCTTGGAGTTAGATTTTCTGTACTTGGTATGCAAAAAAATCTGCTATGGTTCACACGACATGAATGTATTGAATTTAGACCTGAACAAACGTTTCAAAAATGAATTTGCAGTGATGCAATTTCCACAGTTACAAGTTTAAAAGGAGTGCAGAATATACGGGATCACTATGGATATGGCAGAGATGTGAGATGTATTTTCAGAGACATAATAGATAACACTGTATCTGTGCAGTAGTTCGTTATGTCAAGGCAAAAGCCCGTAAGTCAAGTTACGGGCCTTTGCCTTGAAAGAATGACCCAAGGCAATGATACGGGCTTTTGCATCGCTCGATTATTCAAAAGCACTAAGGGATACGAAGTTGTAGTCTTCACAGAATCTAAATAGCATCTTCAACAATATGAAAGTGGGCTTAACTCACTTTCCCCAAAAATCTAGATACGGGCTTTTGCCTTGATACGGCAGATCTGTCTTGTTATGTCAGTAAGTCTCCGCTTTTTCGTTTCCAACCGTAAATCGCGTTCTTGATTTCCTACCATTGTAAAATAACAGCACAAACAGACAACTGCAAGAAAGTAAATTCAATAAACTGCACATCCTTTTAAAGTAACAACCTTCAAGCGCAAAAAATACGTTAATTTTCCCTTCAATGCGGGTTGTGAAATCTCATTCACACTATAAGAACAAAAGAATCCAAACACAATAGACATATGAGAGAGAGGATGAATTAATAAATGAGCATTTCTCTTCCTTTTAGTTTCCATAACAATTATTCATGCGACATTGTTTTGAATGGAAAAATACACCAATTGTCGAACCATGTCGGCACTTTTATCGGCAGCCGTGTCGACAAACATTCTGACACATTTTGTGGCTACAAAACTGGTTCTGGTTTTGGTGTAAATTTCCATTAGCGTTCAAGGTCATTCTATTAAAAGCATACAGGAATTATTCTCATTAAAGACAAACAATTGTTTTAAAGAATGCATGTCATTGTGAATACAATATTCCTGTAACAGACAGGATTGAGAGAGAGAGAGAAAGAAGTCACGCTGCTCCGTAAAAGTTTTAATTGTGTTGTCCAACCAAACAATGTCATGGCATGATATACATATTATATAACACGGATCAACAAAGACAATGAATAGACATCAGATCACTCAGTCAATTGGCCGCATCACGAGAGCAATTGTCAAGTGCGATTGTCAGTTATGTCGATGAGTAAGAGGAAAAAGATATCTCATCACGAACTATTCCAATTCCTTGTGTTACATTCTTAACTTTAGTCAATCTCTTAACTTTTTATAATGCTCTAATCTTAATAATAATTGAGATTCTTTATCTTTCATATAGCGTACTCTATCTTTGTGTTTTTCTTTATTCAATTCACATATTTTTAACTGTGATAACGAAGGATATATTCTTGCGGTTTCTTCCACTTTTGTTTCATCCACTTTTGTTTCTTCCATTTTTAAAGAAATATTTTTAGTCACATAATTTTAGTTATCTCATATTTTAAAAACCTGAAAAATGGATTTAAAAGACGTTTTTAAAATTACCATTTTTTATAATGTTATGTCCTGGAACGGTCATGATTTTGGGAGTAAAATGTCATAATCACAAATTTGAGTTTCTTAACTTTTACGATTTTTTCAGTGTCCTGGAACGGTCATGATTTTAAGGGGGTGTAAAATTTCATAATCACAAATTTGAGATTCTTAACTTTTCTGATTTTTTCGGTGTCCTGGAACGGTCATGATTTTGGGAGTAAAATGTCATAATTACAAATTTGAGATTTTGAAAAATTTGAAAAATTGGGTATTTTTAAAAACGCCTAAATTTATGAATTTAGGTCTTCATAACCTGAAAAAATGACCAAAATTCATGAATTTAGTCGTTTTTAAAAATATCGATTTTTCGAAAAATGGTACTTTTTAAATGGTCTAAATTTATGAATTTAGGTCTTAAAAACCTGAAAAAGGGTTAAAATTCATGAGTTTATGTCGTTTTTAAAGATACCAATTTTTCTGAATTTTACGGTGTCCTGGAACGGTCTAAATTCATGAATTTAGGTCTTAAAAACCTGAAATAATGCCCATTACTCTGCCTGATCGGAGAGATCGGTGGTGCGTGAGTGCACAAGCCAGTCAACATTGTGCACGTTGAAGTCACCAAAAACGGCAACTTCAGCGCTGGGATACTCTTGTAGAAGAGAATCGATCTTGTCAGAAAGAACATTGAAAATATCCGCGTTAGTTGATGGAGAGCGGTATAGGAAAAATAGAAGAAGAGTGGTCTTCTGCAGCAGCGCAATGAAGGCAAGATACTCATGCCTTGGATCCTCTGAGCTACGAAGCCTTGTCTTGGCACAGACTCCAAGACCATGACAAGGTGCTTTATCCATCCGGTGAAATATGTATCCATCAGGAGTAACGTCGCTTGATGATACACTGGAATCTAACCTGGTTTCCGACAGGGCTAGAAGATCTGATGACTTACCCTGCAGGAAGATGTTGATGTCGTCGTAATTGGACCTCAGTCCTTTTACGTTGCTGAAGCTGATCCTGAGAGGGGTTTTGAGCTTGACGGCTTGACTACGTTTCTTGTGTGTCTTTGTCATTTTCATAATTTCTCATAGAATATCAATCAATAAACGAAAATTATACTTTACAACAAAGTGACACAAGAAACTTTGGAAGGCATCAGAAAAACGTAAATAATAGCAACAAAGCTGCAATAAATAATATACAAAAAATACACTTATAGGCACAGTTCATGTCGCAAAAGCTTGAAGAAACCCAAATGAGAACCCATTTGCCGCAACAATGGGTACAAGTCAGGTAGGCCACAGAGGAACCGGATAAAGCTACGGGCTAAACCCCTCAGTAAAGATACCCACGCATGTCCGTGGCAGTGGAACTGTACCGCCTTTTTTCGAGCAGTTGACCGAGCCTGCCTCCCAAAGCATTACTAGTGGGTTCGAGACCCTCGAACTACCTGACGCCCGTATGCCGTGAATACGTTGAATCTGTCACACCTCAACCTGCAACAAATGGGGAAGTGCAAAAGAGAGCAGTGGAAGGAAGTTCGATCACAAATGAGCCAAATAAGTGCCATGCCCAAAAACCTGATTCAACAACATGAAACATCTGATGACTGTTAATATCTCGCAAACTAGGGGGCTGTTAATTGAGACGGCCGAAGCCTACCACACATTTAAAATAAACAAATGTGGAGAAAAAGAATGAAAAATTAATCAAACATAAATAAATTCAATGACCAGTAAAATAAAAATAATATTCCAGAGCCTGCTAGTTAGCCGGAGCACGGTCACAAACCGCCGACAATAAACCTTTCTGACAAGGTAGAACCCAAAGAAGCATGAGCTTCAGACGACGAAGCCTTATTGCGACTCCGTTTTCACCCTTTCACCGCTTTGAGACTGCAGGTTGAGTGAGAAAGGGAATGATTAACGGGGATTAAGGGAATGAAAGGGTAGATTAACGACATGAATCTCTCAAGCGTGATCGACAAGAAATTTAATCCAGTGCAAATGATAATAAGTACCCGGGACGAGCAAACCGAATAATTTGTTAGAAACTTGCTAGCTGTTTGCTAATTTTGTGAAAAATAGAAATTTTGATTAATTCCTACTATGTTTGCTAATTTTGTTAGAGGCCTACCATTTTCCAAGCAAAATAACAAAATTATAAAAAACTTTTTAATTTTGTTAAATATTTATGAAATATTAGTCAAATTATCCTAAATGTCAGAACAAAACATTAATTAAATACATGTTTTCAGATAGGATCTGATATGCCATCCAAAACGCAGTGTGTTATCAGGAGCATTAAACTTTTGATTGACAAGAATCGATGAGAAATTGTCACAAAAGGCATTGATTCACTAAGATCTCTCATTGAAGACCTGTGATTCGATGCTTGGTCAAATGAGCTTGAAAATAAGTTTCAGCACGAATGTAGCAATCAGATCTTGTGTTCGAAATTGTATGTTTTACTTCCATATTGCTTGTATGAATCTTGTGTATTATCTTTGTGAAAACTACTCGATACGTCATGATATGAGCCTTAAATCGAAGAAACAGTTTAAGTCGTGTGAAATTTCACCGACTCTGAGATCCTATCGAACTGTAGTAATCGCTTCGAACTTGCTCTAATCGTTCTCAGGAAACGATAGGAATTGCCGTGACGAGAATCCTATATTGGGTGCTATATTTAGAAGTCTGTATAAGGCGCTCAGAGAGTTGCTATCATTTCCCGATGTTTCACGAGTGTGTCACGAGCATGTTGCACGAGTAATCAGTTTTCATGATCGATTTTTTCTAAATGCTTACTTTATTCTAATGCATCCCAACCTCTGCAATTATCTAATTTATATTTCTGACCTAATCTGAGAAAGAGATTATCATGTCTTCAAGATGGCGAGCCTCCCGACTTCGAACATTGCAAAGCATTTCTTCGACTCGCTCTACGTCTATCAGCCAGTTCACAGATTCCTCATGTAGTGTGTGAGTGTGATTCCGCTCGTCGAAGTGAAGACTGACGGCGCAGTTTTCTCTATTCATTGAAGATAATATGCATGTTGCCATCCTTTGTTTAAGATCATTAGCGTCGAGTGTCCAGATGGAGTGTATATGGTGCGTCACTATTATTCAGACATGTGAGTATAGCAAATAAATCGTATTTGTAAATCAGGTGTAAAAACAGATGACTTGAAAAAACATTCTAAGCCAACCATTCAAATTATGTCCTTCAATTACCAAATAAAATGTACATTCAGTTAAAGAATTAATCGTGTGATTCATCATGATAGGAGATGGAGACTTCGATCCTTGATGATGAGGCATATTTCCCAAAAATAGAGGTGGTTAATAAACATTAATTTCCTCCATTCAAAAAAATTGCAAGCGTTCTCCGGATTCTCGAATAGAAACCGCAGCGTATGCGGCTGCCTTCCAGTGGGTGTTTCATTCGGGAGCTGGTTGGTACGATGATGATAGTGTGGTCCCTAATCAAATCATAAGAAAGTTAACTTCCTCTGAAATTCATCAGCATCGAGTATAGAGAGAGAATCCATATTCTATGGACAATCCTCACCATGACAGCGCGCACCGCTTAGCAATGTGCACAGCAGTCGTCCGATGCGTCATTGAATCTACTGAAGATCTATTCTTGAGAGAGAAAGGGATACTAAAAAGTAGTCCACCAATGTGGCATTGAAACTGTCCAAGATACATGACTGAAGTGAAGTGGTCGTGCTAAACATCAGGATCACAGGGATTCTTTGGGACCACACTGTTATCACTGTACCAGCTGATCATACGGAATCTTCTTTTAATTCGCTGATTGATACTGTCGATAATGTAGCTTGTGTGCACATCTAAACCGTCGTTTGTCAGGCCTACATGCAGGGTTGGCATATTTTTTTAAATACAAATTTTTGTGGTTTTTTAAATAGGTCAAATGCTTCACTGTATAATTTGGATCTGTGCAAGACATTTGAGGGCACGTTATTGTTACTGATTTCAGTTAATGGGGAAATTATTTGACATCAAATATCAAATCGGATTTTCTGCTTAGCCGGCATATGTTGTCCACCGTGGGAAAATGTGTTGTGGATTAATTCGTGCTGTTGTAAATTATTGGGATGATAAAAGATACTTAGTTAAAAATATCACCTGATTGATTCTTATAATAGAAGCTCGATCAAAACCTGTGTCATCTTACTATTTTTCAATTACGTTATATTCTGTATGGCCTATTAGTAGTAAGAAAACGGCGAACACTCGACCGGCGCGCCCCCTCCCCCTCCCCTCCCCCTCCCCCCTCTGGAACGGCAGAGTGTCGTGGTCGGCCGCCGTGGTGCTTCGAGTCTGACCCCCCCCCTCTGGAACGACAGAGGTTGTAGTCTGTCGTGGTGTGCCGGCCAGGTTGGTTCACGTTCACAAAATGTTCGCTGACTCCCCCCCCTCTGGAACGACAGAGTGTCGTGGTGGACTTGGGCGACCGCCAGGATTAGTCTTGAGGCTATAGTGTGTGATGTTTTTCGTGCAATCTGCTGAATGTTGGGTTGTAAATTGGGCTGTTTCGAGTGGAAGGAGTGCTCGGATGAGAAAACGGAGGCCAGATTCGGATTCAGCGTGAAATTCTGCATCGGTATGGTGAATTTGAACGCCATCGGAGAGAAAAATTTTCGCTGACGTCCCCCCTCTGGACAGCTCGCTTCGATTTTGGCTTCCAGTGGACGGATTTAGTCGTGCCATAGCTCGTTTGAAAGCTAAGAGTGAGACAAATTCACTGAAAGAATCGGATTGTTCATATCTGTCTTCGTTTAGATGTGAGACGCCATTTAAGATTTTGGGACATTGGCGAAAAACGACAGAGTTAGAATTTGGGACGTTTTGGGCTGTAGCTTCAAAACGAAGCATCGGATGGGAAAACGGATTTCAGATTTGGAATCAGCGTGAAATTCTTTATCTGTATGGTGAGTTTCAAGGCAATCGGCGAGAAAAAATTTTCAACATTTTTCGAAAAAACGACAGAGTTAGAATTTGGGACGTTTTGGTGTGTAGCGCCCAAACGAAGCATCGGATAGGAAAACGGAGGCCAGATTTGGAATCAGCGTGAAATTCTCTATCTGTATGGTGAGTTTCAAGTCAATCGGAGAGAAAAAGTTTTCGCTGACTTCCCCCCCCCTCTGGACAGCTCGCTTCGATTTTGGCTTCCAGTGGACGGATTTAGTCGTGCCATAGCTCGTTTGAAAGCTAAGAGTGAGACAAATTCACTGAGACAAACGGCTTGTTCATATCTGTCTTCGTTTAGATGTGAGACGCCATTTAAGATTTTGGGACATTGGCGAAAAACGACAGAGTTAGAATTTGGGACGTTTTGGGCTGTAGCTTCAAAACGAAGCATCGGATGGGAAAACGGATTTCAGATTTGGAATCAGCGTGAAATTCTCTATCTGTATGGTGAGTTTCAAGTCAATCGGAGAGAAAAAGTTTTCGCTGACTTCCCCCCCCTCTGGACAGCTCGCTTCGATTTTGGCTTCCAGTGGACGGATTTAGTCGTGCCATAGCTCGTTTGAAAGCTAAGAGTGAGACAAATTCACTGAAAGAATCGGCTTGTTCATATCTTTCTTCGTTTAGATGTGAGACGCCATTTAAGATTTTGGGACATTGGCGAAAAACGACAGAGTTAGAATTTGGGACGTTTTGGGCTGTAGCTTCAAAACGAAGCATCGGATTGGAAAACGGATTTCAGATTTGGAATCAGCTTGATGTTATTGTCCAATGAGGATCATCATCCAATGAGAATCAAGCATTTCTATATAAATAGCGAGCCTTCCACAGTGAGAATCATTCCATCGTTGAATCATACGAATGACGGACGCACATTTTCTCTCTCTAGTTCCCTATTCTATTATCCAACTAAAATGGTAAGTCGCTACTTTCCTCCCTCTCCTCCCTTGAACGTAAACTTAATACAATCTTTTTCATTTTCAGGCATCTACTCCATCTGCTGCACTAGTAGGACAAAATGGCGGTCAAACGTTACAAGGTTCGCTACGGTCAGATCATCTACAACTGAGGCCAGTGGAAGAAACAACCAAGGTACATAATCCTACACCGCTACAGCGTAAATTTAAACAAGTCTTGCGTTATGACGATCATAGCGTAGTACTCCAAACGGGAATGCTCCCTTCCACGGATGTCAAGATAATGCGCAATCAGTATGGGGACTACATACTGATCCCCGTGAGTCCGTACATTCGCCACCAACTTGATATTATTGAGGAGTACGTGACATTAAATATGGACATTCCTACTCCTCTTGCTCAAGAGTGGAAGGCTAGAGATGACAAGGATACTCCCTATAGAAAGATTTGGGATGGTAATCACATTTGCCTACCGGTATCACATTGGTGTACTTACTATAAGAAGGATGGAGATCATTCAATACCCATCAGATGTGATGAGCTCGGAGAAGGTACTTGGGATATCCTTTTCAAAGTGAATGGGCTATATTATGGTCGACACAAGGATAATAAAATAGCCTCTCTCTCCATGCATATGGAATCCATCCTATATATTCCAAAACCACCCAACGTGGATGACATAATTGATCAAATCCTTAACAGCAGTGGTACGAAGCGCAAGTCGGAGAAGAATGCTGCATCAAAACGCAAATCAAAGAAGGAGAATTACTAGTCCTTTCCTAACTCTACCCTATGACAATTCGCTTATGTGCTTTGAGTGTCGTAGACGTGGTCTTATTAGATACATTTTACTTCTTCGTTGCCATCATATCATTTGTGTATTTTGTCGTGAAAAGCATCGATGTAATTCTTCATTTTGTAATATGTTATAGAACGTTTCCTTAGATGTGTAATTTCCGTTTTAGGCTTCTATCATCATTTTTATGGATTGTGAGGGTGAACCTGTACAGGAGCTCAGTGCTATTGCTATGAACAATTGGACATATCAGATTGTTAGTGTCTATCATCAACATGCCAACTGCGATCCCAATGTTGATCAATGGGCGAGAAAACACATTCATGGACTTAATCTGAAATATTTGCAAGACTATGGCTTTTCTTGTGAGAGTGCTCTTCTTATTGACTTTAAACGATGGTTAGCTGCTTTCAATGTTATACGCATCTTTTGTAATAATCCTGGTAAGGAGAGGAAAGTATTTCCCAATCTAATCATTGATGATATTTTGCTCCCGCCTTGGGATAGTAGAGTGAATCAACATTATCATGAAGTCACGAAACGTTTTAAGGATTTGTGTGTTCCTATTTTGTCTATTCGTTGTAGTAGCTACGTTCATAACCAATGCTTCTTTCCTCCTTACCTCAACACTGCCAAAGTCCTGTATGGTTATCATTGCTCGCTGTATGATAGTTACCAGCTGTATCTATTTTATCTCTTTCAAACCATTGATTTATAATGCATGGTTGTTACCGTTATTCAATAAATGTTACTATGAGAAGAGTTGTTGTTTTCATGCAATGGATGGGTTAGATAAAGGGCGATCATGTCTTTCTCAAACGACTGCGGAACATTACATTTTCATAGGCAAAGTTTAAAAGGAGCTGTTCAAGATTATGTGATAAATTTTCATAAAGATGAGACCGACATCGAAGCAGTGGTCGATGATGCTAGCACTCTATTTCTAGAGTTAATGAATACATTCTCTGATAGCATTATCATGGCGCGATTAGTTGCGAAAATTAAGTTTAGTCATTTTGGAAAGGAAGAGGTGGAAAGTCGCTCTTTCCATTTTGCTTCTTATTCAATGGAAGTGGTAGATCACCCCGAAGAATTTTTTAAAAGACATATGATAAAAATTGCTGAACGTCTTAACGCATTTAACCATCATGGTAGCAGTCTAGTGATTGAAGCGATTTCAGATATTCACATTCAACTTTCCATAAAGAAAAATTGAAAATGCAGTGGTACTTGATTGTAGCACAACTGGTTTTCGAGCTATGTCTGCTCACTCTTGAAGTATATTCCTTCTGTACATGCGTCTATTATTTAGAAAAGGCTAGCAAATTCATATCTTCAAAAAGACTTGCTATAGACATCAGTAACGGTGAAACTATGTGTTGCGATGTATGTAAGCGAAAGGATGGAAATGAAAAGCGCATCTTCAAGAGATGTAAGCATGCTTTTTGTCAACGCTGTTTCATACGTAATTGCATTCAACTTTGCCAATGTAACCACTGTGATATTGCTCATGCCGAGTGTCACTTATGTCGCAATAGTTAGTACCTATGCAAATGTGGTAAAGATAGGTTTTAGCAAAGAGTAACACGGAAAATGGCGAAACGTAAAATGACGAAACGTAAAAGTCAAAAGTTTTCTTCAGCCATTCAAGCTCTCCGACGAATGAAAGCAAATCAGCGATACAATGCTATACGACATGCTAACGATAAATTCATTTGTGAAATTATTTCTCATGTCAGAAAGTTGAGGACGAAGACATTAGCACCAAAACAACGAAAGTTACTTAAGCGATATGCTACGAAATTGCGTTTCATCTCTAATCCTAAAGTCACCCTTCAAAGAAAGAGGAAAACTCTAACACAAAAGGGCGGTTTCCTTTCAGCAATACTTCCAATGATAGCTGCTGCCGTGGGCAACCTATTGGGTAATATCTTTGCCTCTAAGCGTTAATTATGCAAATGTTGAATCTCAAAGTAATAAAATGGATTTCAGACTTCAATGTGATAAAGTTCTGACTGTATCAGGTCCATCTCATGCAGGTAAAACTGTTTTCACGCTGAATTTATTGGATAAAAGAAGGGAGTTGTTTAAGGAACCTATCAATCGAGTGATTTGGTGTTATGGTATTTATCAACCGTCGCTGTTTCAGGAATTGCAAAGTCGCAACTTTATTCGACATGAAGGAATTATTCCAGTGGATAAACTTCAGTCTAATGATGTTGTTGTATTGGATGATTTATTAAAAGAAAGTAAGAATTCAAAAGATGTTACAGATATGTTCACTCGCGCAGCACATCATAAAAGGTGCTTTATCATCTATATCACACAAAATTTGTTTCCTGATGGAAAAGAAGCTCGTACACGAAACCTGAATACACACTATTATGCTATTTTCAAGAATCCGCGAGATAAAAGTCAATTTGAAATTTTAGCGCGACAAGTTGCACCCAGAGGATCAAAAGCCTTAATTGAAATTTTTCAAGCAGCTACTGAAAGACCATACGGTTACTTATTCATTGACTTTACGCAAGAGTGTCCGGCAGAATTTAGATTTCGAAGTGATATTTTGAAAACTCCCATGATTATCTACAAACTATGAGTTCTTATTCTCGCATGATTGTTATTCCTCAGGATGAATATGTACAATTGACTGCCATGCAGCAAGTAAAGCAACCTCTTGCAAATCAAATGTATAGGAAAGAAATAGATTATCAGCAAAATGTTCACATCAAAGATCCACATCGTGCTGTATTATTACAATCGGAAACTGTTGAGCAATTGAAAAACTTGAAGAATAAGATGCGTGACTCTGTATCGACTGCTACACCTTTAGCATCTCGCGCACATGCCATATCTCTTTTCAACAGTATTGAACCCCATCTCAATGTAAATGATAGAGGAGAAATCATTACAGATGAAAATAAAGTGATTGATGCTTCACGTTATGAAGACTTGATTCAGTATGCGATACGTAGAAAGCGCCGTCAGGGCTATGTTCCACCTGGTTGGACAAACTTTCTTAAACTATTGAAAAAGCATAATGTGCGAAAATTTGCTTTGAATAATGAGACATTGAAAGAACTTGATTCAACAGTGGCTACTGCTCCAATGCTTCAGACGATGAAAATGCCAACAAATTGGTTTAAGACGTCACCTGCTACATCCCCTCCCACACTCACTAAGCAAACAAGAGGAAGAACTCGACGTAGATCTACATCACCACTAAAAGTAGTAAAAGGAAAACGTAAAACAGCTCCTCCCAGGAAATACATGTTCTCAGACTATTAATATGAAGCAGATGTGTTGCTTGCCATGTAATGAGCCGCCAGAGGTGAATGTCGTTGTCACTTGCACTTGCTGCGCCAGCTCTCATAATGAAACCCCTAAGCAATGTGAACACGATCGCAAAACCGCTAAAGCTAAATGCTGCAGTTGTTGTAAATGTAGAAAGGCAAGAAAACAAAAAGATGAGAAGGAGGAAAAAGAGTCAGTCGTCATCGACTGAACGTTTGAAGTCAATCTATTATGATGTAAAACATCCGGCAGGATTTGCATCTATCAAGAAATTATCAAAAGCGAGTGGTCTTCCACAATCACAAGTGAAACGATGGTTAAAGGGTCAGGCTACCTATACACTCCACAAACAAGCGAAAAAGAAGTACCGCACCCGCCATTATATTGTTCATGACATCGATGAACAGTGGCAAGCAGATTTGTGCGATGTCGCCTCCATTTCAAAACAATAATTTTAATTCAAAGCAATAATTTTATTTTAACCGTCATTGATATTTTCTCGCGTTATGCGTGGGCTCAACCTTTAAAAACTAAAGAAGGGAAAGGAGTAGCAAAAGCATTCCAAACAATTTATCGAGAAGGCCGCATTCCAAAAAAGAATTCAGAGTGATCAAGGAAAAGAGTTTGAAAATCAGCATGTGACAAGATTATTTGAGAGGCATGACATTGAGTTGTTTAGTGTAAAGAGCGCTTATAAAGCTGCACTCGTTGAACGTTTTAATCGCACATTAAAAAATTCGCTTGTGGCGACATTTTACTGCCAACTTGACACAAAATTGGACAAAGGTTCTACAAGATACACTCCATGCCTACAGTCACTCTGTTCATCGTTCTATTGGACTCAGACCAATAGATGTAAATGCTGACAATGTAGATAAAGTGCGCGAATCATTCCAGCGTAAACGCACTCATGTGAAAAGTGATGTGAAAATTGGTGATAAAGTTCGTATCTCAAAAGTGAAAAGTGTTTTTGCTAAAGGGTACCTTCCGAATTGGACAGAGGAGGTATTTACAGTATCAAGGATTAATCAAAAAGACTCTCCGACCACCTACAAGTTGAAAGATTACGATAATGAAGAAATTGAGGGCAGCTTTTACCGCGATGAGATTGAGGTAGTCACTGAAAGTGAAACATATTTGGTAGAGAAAATCATTCGATGTAAAAAACGGCAAGGTGAAGAATGGTGTCTTGTTAAATGGACTGGTTCAAGCATGAACTCTTGGATGCGTCGTGCCGACATCTTTCATCTAAGTGATCGACAGTGATTCATGCAAAGTTGTAACTAACAATGTTTAGGATTTGAGCTATGAATCCAACTGCCTCATTTTATTCACGACCCTCCTATGTAAGTGGTGGAGGACAAATTTACATCGGCGCTCGCCGCCAACGTGGAGGTAGCATACTTGGTGCACTGAAATCTGTTGTAGCACCTCTCATATCCAATGTCGGTAGATCTTTAAAACGAAATGTTTTAAGTAATGCCGTTGGCTTTGCTGGTGATGTTGCTAGTGATCTTTCCAGAGGTAGAAGTTTTAAGAGCAGTTTGTTGAATCGTGGGAAGGAACGCGGTTTAAAAACATTGAAGCAGACCTTTGCTGGTGTTACTCAAGGAAAGAAATCACCTAAACGAATGAATAAAGGAAGGAGGAAACATCGCGGATCTGGTAAGGTGCGATCTTCAGTCAAAAGGCATTCACGCAAACGTCGCAGAGGCTCTAATCATTCATCAGGCGCTAAACGACGACGCTGCTATAACTTCTAATCATGGAGTGTAAAACTTCCGGTTTTTGTTTGTTCGATCAACAAGCCATACAGACAGATATTCTTAGTTCAAGTATTGTAGATTATCATCCTCGAACAGCTGAGAATGCTGGCCCCATTGAATTTGTTATTCCTGGTGGTAGTGATGACTACATAGATTTGAGTTATGCGATGGTTGATTTGAGGTTTAGAATTCAGCAAGCAGATGGAACTGCTATTGACGATGCACATAAAGTTGGACTGAACAATTTACCATTGACTACATTACTTCGCGATGTTTCTCTAACGATTGGAGAGCAGCAGGTGGAGGGTGGTCAAAGCGATTATCCCTATAAATCATATTTCAATCATGTATCACAGTTTCATCCAGCAGCACAAAAAAGTCATATGGAAGCCATGGGATGGTATAGAGATGAAGCAGGAAAATTTGATGTTGAAACAAACAGTGGCTTTGTAAAGCGATCTGCTATGATTAAAGATAGTAAAGTATGTCAGCTATATGGTCCGCTGAATTTAGACTTCTTTAGACAGTCAAAGTTTTTACTGTGTAATACCAGCATGCGACTCAAGCTGACATTGAATAAGCCTGAATTTGCGCTGAATGCATTTGCTAAAGTTGACAATTTTAGAATTCATGTGGAAGATATTGCACTTTACATTCGTCGAGTAGTACCGAATCCAAGTGTCATTAGAGGGCATGCTGAAGGCCTTAACCGCCAAAATGCCATTTACTCCGTTCAGCATACAAAGCTTCTCACCTTTACAATTCCTAAAGATCAAAAGAGTTTCATGAAAGATGGCCTCTTTCCATCGGAAGCACCGAAGCTCCTCATGGTGGCAATGGTTGAAAATGATGCATTTAATGGTAATATAAAGAAGAATCCTTTCAATTTTAAACACAATCAGTTAAGTGAAATTGCTTTACGTGTAAATGGTGTGAGTCATCCTGGTCCACCCTACAAACCCAAATTTGCTTCGGATCAATTTATGCGCAGTTATGTTGATTTTATGGATGTCTTTGGCTTTTACAATACGGATGACACCAACGGACTGACTATGAAAGAGTTTAAGAGTGGATATACTATTTATGCATTTGATTTGACTGCTGACAGCGATATTAGTGCACCCTATCGTCAAGCGAACGTGCCTCATAATATTCGTTTGGATTTGACGTTCAAAAGAACACTACCTGAGACGATCAATGTATTAATTTATGCAGTCTTCGATTCAAATATTGAAATTACAAAGTATCGTGACGTGATTCTTCAGTATAATCGTTAATGAGTTGGTTGACTGCTGACGATATTAAGACTAAAGTGCAGCGTAATGCAGACGAAGCGACGTTGAAAGCTTTCGATAATGTCTATTCACTCGATACCTTACCACCTGCAGTAAATCACTATCCCATCTTTATTGTGCTAAACACTCATTCGCAGAATTTAGGCGGTGAGCATTGGAAAGCGATCTTTATTGGAGAAGACCGACGTGGTGAACTATTTGACTCTCTTGCTCAACCTCCAAATATACCAACACAGCAGTGGTTGAGAAAACATACGCGTCAATATCAGCGAAATGAACGCATACTACAACATCCACTTTCATCAACGTGTGGTGCTTTTGTACTGTACTTCATCTTAAAACGTTTACATGTATCTCGATTTGCATCTATTATTCAAAACTTTTCATGTAATCCATCCTCTAATGAAAAAATGATTTGTAAGTTCTATCATGATTTGAAATAAAAACATCATGTTGGAAAAATTGTTTTTTATTTTACAATCCGCTGGGTACGCACATACTCGATGAGATAGTCTAGGATTACATTTGCTTGCACATGAGATTTTAGTCCAGTAATGATCACTTTACTATTATGAAAGATTGCCACATGCACAGGTAACCAACAACTAATGAGAGCTGCAGGAAAAAGTTCGGGTTCATAACACAAATTGTAACTGCTGGTACGAATCTTCAAAAATGATACACTGTCACTCAATTGAGTAGAGATCACCATATTGTCCACAGTCAGATTCGACATCACACACCTCTCCCTCTTCCATATCCGACGTAGTAGTCTTTGTAGCTCTAAGCGCATTGACTGCGCCGATGAATGAGAAAGGGCGCCGAGAATCTGTACAGTCCCATTTGGGAAGAGTTGAAGATTCCGTGAATTGTTCATCTTCACCACTAACATTTGAGGACGGCCCGGGTAATACTTGCTGTTTGGAAGGTGTTGGTGTAATGTTGTGAGATCGATTTTGGTGTAGAGTCTGAAGCGACGGAGAATGTTGACGATGGTGTAGCGATGGCGCTTCATGATGAAAGAATGAGTAAATTGAGCGATGTACCTTCCTTTTATACTTTTCCCAACTACCTTGATGAAATGTGAAGTTATTATGAAGTTGGGAATGATAGAGTTGAATTCGCCGATTGTTGACGCGCAACCAGATGCGATTTCCAATACGTGAATGTCTTTTCATATAGAAGTATTTCAAATCCTTCATGATATGATGTAGAGATTGAAAATGACGATAAGATAAAGCAAACTCTCTTCTCACATTTCCAGTTGAATCTTTGAAATAGACGTTTCGATCATGATCCGTTTCAATACGTTGTAGGGAATCTAATTTCCAACTCATGGTGCGTGGTAGTCATGTCTGATTAAGATTTGCATAGTAGGGCGATGAACTCACGACGAATAAATGTCATGATGGAGCGATCCAATTGTATTTGCGAAATGAGAAACAGTTTGCGGAATGAGAATGGTAGATTTGAATTTCATTTCTGTAATGTTGAAGCCAAACTTGATCACCCAAGGAGATGAATCTTAATGTTTCAAAATATTCCAAATCCCTCATGATATCATTGAGGTTGACAAATTGTCGCCATGTTAATGTAATTCCTCTTGATGTATGACCATGAGAATTTTTGAAATGTACGTTTCCATCACGATCAACTCTGATATATTGTAGAGAGTCCAAAATCCAAATCTTCATGATGTTATGCAAAGTCGCAGATCAGCAATATAAAAATGTCGTTTTATCATATTTTGCTTAGCAATGCGGCTACAAAGAGATTTGCTAGTAATCGAGCCGCACTCTTTTCTACTCCCATTGATCATACACAACAGCTAAATGGAAATTGGGAAGTGGGTGTCACTCAACTTGTTTATAGCAACTGTGTCTATACTTTTGATCATGAGGTGATGACTATTAATATGAGACGTACAGCTGCTTACCAATGTGAAAAGGGGTGCCGAGTATACATTCCACAGTGGCCAAAGAAAGATCTCTTATCATGTAAAAAGTTTATATATGATTTCTTGAATAAAGCGTGTAAACATATTGTCCAATTTACTCCGCACAATGATGATCATAATTATGTACATCATGTAGTTGAGAAAGATTGGATTGTTGGTTTAAGTCCAAGTTTAAGAAATGATTTAGGTTACCTCGCTAGCGCCTTAACAAGCTATGATAATTTTAACGTTAATTACCACATAAGTGGTCATAAACAGTTAATATATCGAGAGGAAGCTTATTATGTAGATCTTATTCCAAAAAATGAGAAGACGTTGGTGAAGAAGATTGTGATTAAGCCAAGAAAGACAAACATGACTCCTGAAACATTATTGAAGAAATTTAATTATCTCCTTCGAGTTGATGGTAAACAAGTGGCAACATTGACTTATATCAAATCATCTAATCATATTGCAATAAGTAAATTAAATGATGATGATCTAGTATTAGTTTGTTCAAAAGATTTTCATCAGTTCTTACGACATCGTTCTGCAGCTGTTCATGGAAAATCTGATATGCAACATTTACCATGTGAAAGGTCAAATCAATTTGATACAGAATGGATCGTATCTTTATACAGAAAGTATGTAGAGCCTTTAGGTGGTATCTTACATGAAACAAGAGTGTTGATGCCTCGCATTATTACTTCGGTTAAATTGGTTGTAGATTATTTAAATGGAGTGATTAATGAGCAACATATTTCATTTTCTGAAAAAGAAGGTGTTTTGTCTCTCACTATAAGTGGAAAAGGTATTGAACTAATTATGGATAAAACTCTAATGGACATTTTGGGTTTTGATCAAAATATCTTTAAAAGTGGTACTGTAACCAAAGCTAGCGCAGACATGTCGCTATCGCGTCGTATTAACTATTTTCAGATATATTCCAATATTGGTGAAGATGTACGTGTGGGAGATGTTGAAGCATACTTGCCCAGTAATGCTTCTATGAATAAATTTCCCAAAAATAAACCATCAGACTATCGAGTAGAATTAAATCTCCCACTACATTTAGAAGGTGAATGGGAGGTTGGCGTTTCTAGTATTTGCTATGATAGCAATATTCAGAATGTGAATGATTTGGAAGAAATGATATTGACTCCTCGCACCCATGATGGAATAACGATGAATAATGCATTCCAGTTCCCATACAATTTAACATGAAATGGAAAGTGGAACTATGAATGGATTCAGATAAAATCAGATTCTTATGAACCATTTGGGAATGAGAAAATTATTAAGGCATTCAACAGTGGTAATACTTCCATCATGAAGAATAAGGATCAGAAAGTTTATGAGTTTACTATCTATCATTGGATTGGGAGACAGTTCCTTCGCTTTCATTCTTTTACTAAAGGTCTTACACTGAGGTTGGATAATGAATTCTATCCGCATCTCGGTTTTGGCCATGGACTACATCTAACGTGAATTGCTACTGCAAATGTTAAAAAAGTTTATTCAAATCGAATCAACAAATTTCATTATAGATTTAAAATATTTGATGAAGATGTTGTAGAATGCGAAGAACGCATCATTTTGAAAAAGCGTGGTGTTCAACCTTTATCACTTATTGAGTTAGTAAAACGATGGAATGAGACTGTGGGTAAGAAGTATGGAGAGAAAATTATGGCGGACAAAAATAAGTTGATCATTCAGAAATATAATGACAAACTTACAGTTTATTTCTCTCCAACCTTGCGTCATTTTGTAAGACATTATACACCTATTATTGGAAGCGGTGTGGTGTATGCTTCTCATGAATATCACACTAAAGCTGATTCAGTTAATGATGAATGGTGGGTGGACATCTATGGTGATCGCATCAAGAAAATTTACCTGTCTTATGAAGAATCTAAAGTTGCTATCAATATAATGCCGCGTCTATATCATACAGTTGAAAGCTTCATTCATGTAGTAAATCCTTATATACAACAGAAGTTGAAGCATGTGATGAAAAGTAAATATAATGTAAAGACACACCACATTTCGTTTTCAATTGAAAATCAACGCGTTGTTCTGAGACTGGGTGATGACATTCAATGTCAATTGAGTAAAAATTTGAAAAAACTCTTTGGTTTTTCAATGCTACAAACTGTGTTTGCTGCTGCGCATACGATTGGTATAGAAACACCAATGACACTTGATAAACATGAACAGCACCTTTACATTCAAAGTGATTTGATTTTGCCGATTTCTGTTGGTGAGAAAAAAGAATACATTTTACGTGATTTCATTCATGATAAAGACGCTTCATATGGAATAGTCGAGAAGATGTTTGAATCTATTTTCTATCGTCCCGTCGTCAAACAAACTATACCCTCTATTGCTATCAAAATTACCAATGGTTTACAAGAGTGCATCCATGTGAAAGATACTAAATCCCTCGTAACTTTAGTGTTTCGGAAAACAAAGTGAAGTCATTGTGATATGTTTATTGAAATAAAAATATGTATATGAAAAAGTCTTTTCACAGATATAGGGGAATGGGCTGACTGTAGGCATATATTCACAAGGAAGAAACGATCTCATGCGATACATAAAACAGCAATGTTTATCTACAGAAATCAACATAAAAATACTAAGTTAAGGATGATTATGCTAAGACGTCTCCTGAATGTGGTAGTGTGAGTTTAATTCTTTTGGGTGGTGGTATGTTTGTGTCAGGATGTCCATGTGGAAGAGATATGTTGTGTTCTAACCAGCACCTCTTATCCTCCCATGCTGAAAGCGCCCGTTTCCTAAAAGTATGAGTTTTGATCTCATGCGACTTAGATTTTAAGATTGTCATATTGACAAACGTTATATTTTTATTTCTATAGGCTTTCCTGAAATTTTTATGTTTCATGTTAGAGACCAATGATCTTGATATGCCTTTAGCACGCTTAATACTATCGTCGCTATCCTTTAATTTCATACTGTACATTTTTGGACGGAGGAGAATCATTTCATCTATTTCCTTCCCTGCTGTCTCATCCTTAAAGCAGCCAAGTTTTGCCTTATTTTTGATGGAGTAGAGTGGGTGATCAGTAGGATAATTTGATGTATCAAAATATCTTTCTAAAGATTTTCCTACTTCATTGAAATTTACATCTTTTTGAGTGGTAATACCTAAGAAGAAACTATCTGTATCGCCACCCAACAAACGAACCTCTTTTACGAGAGGACATGGTTTTAGTATTTTATAAAAGAGTTGGTACATTTCAAGCTTAGAGTAATCTAGTACAGCTTGACAAATATAGATGGGCTTGCACAACTCAACTTCAGATTTTATCATTTTAACACCTACAAGGTCCTCATCGATAATGTCTCTATCGATGAATAGAG
The DNA here is from genome assembly GCA_907163375.1 of Prostheceraeus crozeri. Classification (NCBI taxonomy): domain Eukaryota; kingdom Metazoa; phylum Platyhelminthes; order Polycladida; family Euryleptidae; genus Prostheceraeus; species Prostheceraeus crozeri. The sequence continues at coordinate 3,080 of CAJQUW010006344.1, read as the reverse complement.
GTGATGAGACCAATTTCTTAAATTTTGTAACATCATTGACTAGTTTATAGTTTACACGTTTTCTAACATCCTCCATCGTCTTACCAAATAGACTATTATTCTTATACTTATAAAAATCTTTTTCAAATTATTTTGGGCTAGTGCACGTTTCTGACTGTTGCTATCAATATATGGTTTGAGGAAGGCTTTCTGTCTAAATTTAATAATGCGGTGAACTCTTTTTAAAATCATACCCATTTCTAAATAAAATTTTAAGATGCTAAAGTGGACTAGATAGTTTTCCTTATCATACTGGGTGAGTAAAAGTTTGCGACAAGGCTTATAGACGGGTTGACCGCATGATTCTAAATCTTTATGAAATTGTTTCATAAAGTCGGAAAACATATCTTTGGTCACTTCACCTGATTCGGGTGCGAGTGGAAAATCTACGGTTTTATGATTAATATTATTTGGATAGATTAGATCTATCTCAAAATAATATCCCCAATCACCTTCATCTGGAATTGCTAGTATGTTAGAAGGGTTGGAGAGATGCTGAATTTCACTATCATCTAACCAGCTAAACTCAGAGTGAGGGAGTGGTTTGGATAGTGAACTACCATATAAATTATTTTGGTCATAATACTTAAGATGAGTCTGATCATCGCCTACTAATTTTGATTTTAACCTATGTTTATTTACAAATGTGAGACCACCGCGAATTCCTCGCTCAAATAAATTATACATCTCTGGATCTTGTAAGAGATGAATGGTCTCACCAGTCATTTTAAAAGCAGACTTAAATGACATGGCTGGCAGACTGACAAAGTGGACGGGATCTAACTTATCTTCTTCTAATGCCACTCGTCGAAACTCCTGAAATACATCAGCCAGCAAAAATACATCTAACTTAAGGTAGGCAATCATATATTCGCCAAATGTATGGCAGTCAAATTTTATCCATGCATCTTGTGCATGATCATAATCTTCGGTCTTACATTCTGCACCGCTCAAATCATTTTTAAATTTATCTATGGGCGGAAGAGAAGTCTCGCCGAGTTTATTAATCGCATCAAAATATGCATATGGAAAGACTCCTTTCCGTGTGATGACTTCATCGGTTAGATTTGGATATTGTTTCTTAAGATTTTGTGTAAGTGGAAGAGACTTTAGATTTTGTACGAGAGAGGCCAGTGATGCAGTCATAAATTGGTAAGAATCTAAAAATTTTATATCAAAATAGACCGTCTTATTTTCTTTGGTTTTATCGACAGGCACTTTTGCTGTCATGGCCATAAACTTCTCTCTCGTTTGTGCTATTACATCAAGCTTCCACTCTTTCATTTGACCTAAACCTCCTTTTATTATCATATGACTGTCGTAGCCCTTGAAATTATGGAAAATGACGGGTAATGTACGCCGTTTCATCCTAAGTGAAAAATTGCATTTTGAACATAGTGCGTTTCTAAATTTACCAGTGATGTGATCATGGTCGCGCACTTTCTTAATCTTATCATTATAGTAATGGGAAAAAGACCGTTCCAGGACACCATAAAATTCAAAAAATTGGTATCTTTAAAAACGACATAAATTCATGAATTTAGTCCTTTTTTCAGGTTTTTAAGACCTAAATACATGAATTTAGTCCATTCAAAAAGTACCATTTTTTGAAAAAATGACATTTTTAAAAACGACATAAATTCATGAATTTGAACCCTTTTTCAGGTAATGAAGACCTAAATTCATAAATTTGGGCGTTTTTAAAAAATACCCAATTTTCAAATTTTTCAAAATCTCAAATTTGAGAATTACAATTTTCACCCCCAAAATCATGAACGTTCAAGGACACCGAAAATCATAAAAGTTAAGAATCTCAAATTTGAGATTAAGATCATTTTTTTACTTTGAAAATCATGACCGTTCAAGGACACCGAAAAAATCATAAAAGTTAAGAATCTCAAATTTGAGAATTACAATTTTCACCCCCAAAATCATGACCGTTCAAGGACACCGAAAATCATAAAAGTTAAGAATCTCAAATTCATGAATTTTATCCATCTTTCAGGTTTTTAAAATATATCATGTGACTAAAAATATTTCTTTAAAAATGGAAGAAACAAAAGTGGATGAAACCTCAAGAATATATCCTTCGTTATCTCAATTAAAAATAAGTGAATTGAACATTGAAAAGATGAATAAAGAAAAACACAAAGATAGAGTACGTTATATGAAAGATAAGGAATCTCAATTATTATTAAGATTAGAGCATTATAAAAAATTAAGAAAGAGATGGACTAAAGTTAAGAATGTAACACAAGGAATTGGCATATTCTTAACAATAAGTTTAGGTGCTTTAACAATTGTTATATCTTCAGGTGTTTTGGTAATTCCAGTAGTTGCTACAGCTTTAACAGGTACGGGTGTTTTTGCAACTTCACTTGTTACAATGTTAGATAAATCTTTAATAACTAAGAAACGAAAATCATTAAAAACTAAGCATTTACATATTAAAGAAGTCTATGATAAACTACATTACTACTTTCAAAGAGTATGTGATGATAATGTTACTACGTTAGATGAGATTGAAAAATTTGATCAAATAGCTAATGAAGTAAATCAAATATCATTTCAATTACAGTCAGAAAAAGTTGGTGATAAAAATACAAAGGATGGTAAAATTTCTAATGAAGAAAATGATAAAATTTTTTTAGAAGAGCTAAAAACTTTAAGCGAAAATTTAAGCAAAACTTTATTAAACAAAACTTAAAACGAGAAAACTTAAAACGAGAAAACTTTAAACGAAAAGATGTCAAACAACAAAGCAATAAAAAAATAATTTGTTCAGTAAAATGTTTTTGCTGTATTCCAATGTTACCACAAAATTCAAATATCATATTTTAAAAAATGGATAAAATTAAAGCTGATAATAATAGTATATTCGTAAATTTTTATCACTCGGTAAACAAATCTTCGATAACTCTATCATGAATTTTTTTATCAATATTAATTGTAATGAAGCCATAATCTTTTGACCAAGCATTATTACACGATTGTTTAAATTCATCTTTATCTCTTATACATAAATCTCTTAACAAATCACT